>JADBJO010023751.1:0-26126 GCA_016801955.1 Conus betulinus | reverse complement strand
TTGTGTTGTTGCGAGAGATGATTTCAGAAAAACAACACTCTGCTGTGAATGAGGAATGATACCTCTGCTGTGAATGATGGAATGATGGAAAAACACACCTCTGCTGTGACAGGGTTGTGAAAATCCTTGACTGTCCAGCCTATTGCAAGGAGGGTAACTCTGGCTCTAGTGTCCAGCCTATGTATCCTTGACTGTCCAGCCTATAGCAAGGAGAGTAACTCTCGTTCTCATGTCCAGCTTATGTATCCTTGACTGTCCAGCCTATAGTAAGGAGGGTAACTCTCACTCTCATGTCCAGCTTATGTATCCTTGACTGTCCAGCCTATAGCAAGGGGGGGTAACTCTTGCTCTCATGCCCAACCTATGTATCCTTGACTGTCCAGCCTATAGTACGGAGGGTAACTCTAGCTCTCATGTCCAGCCTATGTATCCTTGACTGTCCAGCCTATAGTAAGGAGGGTAACTCTCGCTCTAGTGTCCAGCCTATGTATCCTCGACTGTCTAGCCTATAGTAAGGATGGTAACTCTCGCTCTCATGCCCACCTATGTATCCTTGACTGTCCAGCCTATAGCAAGGAGGGTAACTCTCGCTCTCATGCCCAACCTATGTATCCTTGACTGTCCAGCCTATAGCAAGGAGGGCAACTCTCGCTCTAGTGTCCAGCCTATGTATCCTTGACTGTCCAGCCTATAGCAAGGAGGGCAACTCTCGCTCTAGTGTCCAGCCCCCATGTATCCTTGACTGTCCAGCCTATAGCAAGGAGGGTAACTCTCGATTTCATGCCCAACCTATGTATCCTTGACTGTACAGCCTATAGCAAGGAGGGTAACTCTTTCTTCCATGTCCAACCTATGAATCTTTGACTGTCCAGCCTATAGCAAGGAGGGTAACTCTTTCTCCCATGTCCAGCTTATGAATCTTTGACTATCCAGCCACTAACAAAATGGGTAACTCATCATGTCCATCCTCTGTTATGGCAACCCTGATGACCTGGGGCCAATGAACAACGATGTATACAAGATATACTTGTCTAGTTCCAGTGCCGGTGGAATGAATGCAGGGATGATGACAGGCTTTATTTATTTATTCATTTTTTTTAAAGCAGCCTCACCCCTTGTCAAAAGTTTTTCCCCGGAGTATGGCTGTCTTAATGGCAGGATAAAAACCGGTCATACACACAAAACTCCACTCCCTTTGTTGGGTAGACGGGATTGATATTTGTCTGACCATATAGGGAGTGTCCACAGGAATATCAGCCTGTGTATGCAGGAGAAGAAGAAAAAGCAGTCAAAAGTTTTGTTAATGCACTGCGGTACAGAGGAGCACTCGCATGCACACACAAACTCCCACAGAGGACTTGGAAATGTCACTGTAACTGCAGAAGTCAAGAAATTTACAGTCTGAAGTGAAGGATCATGATAAATATTAAATGCTGCGAACAAAATATCACAGAGACTTGTTAACTGGAACACAAATTTATCATGAAATAAGATGACATTTTAAGAAATGCAAAGAGAGTGCAACAAAGCATTGCATTTGACCGGCAAAATAAAACTGAGTGGTGCCAAGGCCGTGGGGGAAACCCATTGCCAAGCTGTCATTCATATGAACTCTTAGAAACTGCTGCTAACTCTACAGATTTTCTGATTTTGTTCCATCTGCTGCAGCAGTGGTTTCATCACTTTTGTATGGAATGTGTACACAGTTAATTCTGTACTGGAGGAGGTTGGTCCAATTTGATTTTTGTCTTCATTGAACCCTATCAACACAGACCCTAGGGATGTTCAGAGGGCACTGCTAACAGTGTAGCCACGGTGCAGACATTCATTCAGGATGTCCCATTTTGTTGATATAAATTTTTGCAGAAAATGTGATTTGTTCGCGCACGATCAGTTTTTTCTCTGGAAAACACAAAACACCAAGTATTTTTTTTTTATGCAGTGATTCAAAATAGTATTCATTTTGAGATACAAGTTTGAAAAGTCAGAATCATGATTAGTGCAAAGTGAGGTAGCTGCATTATGGAGTGTGTGTTGGATGGATTTGAAAAAATGGTCTACTTTGCGAAAAAAAAACGCTGGGAGTGGACTGGTAACTCCGGTATTAATTCCTTCATCTACAACACTTCAACAAAAATTGTCAACTTCCGCACAATCATCTCTGGACTTCTCTTTCTTTGTGTAAAACAAATTCCATCACTGGATCAGATCTAATAGTTTGACTTTCCAGCATCATGTCTCAAACAGAAAAACTCCTTCCATTCTTGTTGAGAGCATTGGTTGGCTGCTCTCTTGGCAGACTCACAAATATAATGAACTGTTAGTGCTTAGCTATTCAAGGCACATGATGTAGGGATGACTGAATGTGTACTCTGAAACCCCTGAATTGATTCGGTGACATTCTCAAAAAGACTGAGCCAATCATTCTTGCAATATATCTTGTCTGAATGATTGCCTGCTCTGGTATTTTCATGTGTGGTGAGTTGCCAGCTGCAACTTCTGCAAAAGAAGTTAAAGGAATTCCTGCCATCTTCCTTTGGAAAACATACTTAAAAAAACAGGGTTGCGCAGGCAACATAATGGGCGAGAAGGATCCATGGTGCATACTGTGTAATAAACTATTGCATTTAAAATATCATGGCTGCTAAGCTGTGACAGCCACAAGTATTTCACAGTGGATTCCATGAAGACCTTGTTCTTTGATGCTTTATTTGATCTGCATTAGAAACAGCCTTATCTTCACTACATGCACACTCTTACACACAAGACGTAAGACAGATTAATTAAAAACAAGATCATAAAAAGGCACATCATTAATGTTCATTTCATTCACATACCTTCGGGGATATACTTGATGAATTCTTTTTTCCCTTTCATAAAACGTAATTTCTGGACACATATTTCAAATATTGGACAATGACATAAGTCCACCTCTTGCACTATGGCTGTGAGATGAAGGACGGGCACAAAATGAGTCGATGAGAAAGACTTGGGAAAAAGAGGAGTAACCCTGATATCAGAAGAGATGATGTAGAGATCTATTTATACCTACTGTACTTGATGTAAGAGAAAGAGATGGAGTCTGGTAGTTGTCTGTATAAGTGTATGCAGGCACAGACATCTATTTGAAATCTGCACGGACTTCTATGCTGTTGGTATCGATTTGATGAACTCTTGGGTAATTTGCTTTTGTTAGCAAATTCCTTCTTTGTGTGTATGAGTGTGGAACCTGTATCTTTGACAAAGTGGAAAACAGAAAGCAGAAGAAAGAACACAAATAAGCATAGATATGAAAGATAAGCCATTTCTTATGGAGTCTTGTTGGTAAAATGGTGTGAAGCTGGGGGTGAGGTGCTGTGATAGAGACAGAAAACAGAAACTTATTCAGGCTGATGATGCAACAAACGACTAGATCAAAACTTCATTTGGTGGTTTTTCTTTTCACTCACTTATCTTTGCTGACTATGCAACAAATGACAAAGCTCACAAAGCAAACTTCCTGACCCACTCAAAAAAAAAAAAAAAAAAGAAAAAAATCATCAGCCTTTACTTTTTTCTTATCATCATGCATGATTATTCACGTCAAAATGCACTTTTCAAATAGATAACTATGACTACATTTTTCAAGTCAATTTCATGATGCATGGCTGTTTGCTTTCAAAGAGAGAGAAAGAGGGAGTCGTGGCAGGGGGAAAGCAAGGGGGAGAGAGAGAGACAGAGACAGAGAAGAGAGGGACACACACTAGACAGATAGACAGAGACAGAGAATGCAGCACACACACACACATACTGACTGACTGAAATCAATTTATTGTCAGATTTATTTGTACAGACATTAAGAAAAAAACATATGAAAAGAACGCCAACATATCTTTCTATAAGAAAAGGAACATCACACAGACACAAAAATACACCACACACATATTCACATATATATATACACACAGACAAGCACACACAGACACACACTCACAGTCTCATACATACACAGTAAACAGTTTTTTATTTGATGAATACCGTAATGGTACTAACAACCACTGCATCCATGGCATTATATGAACAATGTGGTCCGTTCATGGAACAATCACAGAATCAGCGTTTCCAATCAAAATGGACACATCTGGATTTTCGTTTTCGTCATCACTCTCAAAACAAGGGATAACTCACACACCATACTCTCCCCCCACCACAGACAGTGGGAAAAAGGGTGGTCACAAACCTGTCATGCACCTTTTCAGCCTTTTGCCGCTTTCTTACAGTTCCAACTTTTTTCCTACTCTCTTGTCTTCTGCTTCGTTAAAGGCATCCTTGGCAGACTTAACGGCAGAAGCCGCGATCTGTTTCAGAGACAAGGTGATACTGATGTCACACTTGGCAAACCCGGGGCCAGTTTCTCTTTCTCCTGCCTGGGGGTGCAACGGAGGGCAATTCTGGAGTTGCTGGGGGGGGGAAGAAAGGTCTGTAACTGTGTGCCACTGTCTTCCTTATCCACTGCAGCTTGGTCCCTGGGATTCTGGACTGGTGCTGGTGCCCATGACCAGTGCATGGGAATCAAGAGAGAGAGAGACAGAGAAAGAGAGAGAGACAGAGAGAGAAAGAGAGAAAGAGAGAGAGAGGGGGAGAAGAGAGAGAGAGAGAGAGAGAGAGAGAGAGAGAGAGACAGAGAGAGAAAGAGAGAGAGAATGGACATTGAGTGGGACACTCCTAAGAGTGAGAGAACGAGGAAGAGAGAGTACAGAGAGAGAGAGAGAGAGAAATAGAGGGAGGGGGAGGGGGAAGGGAAGGTGGTGGGTAGGTAGTGGAGGTGAGAGAGAGCGAAAAAAAACAGAGAAAAATGTTCATGTCCTGAACAACGCGACATACAATGCAAAGGAATTGTTTCGTTGTTAAGCATCTGTTGTGTGTATATGTGTGTGTGTGTGAGAGTGTGTGTGTGTGTGTGTGTGAGTGTGAGTGTGTGTGTGTGTGTGCGTGTGTGTCTCCCACGCATGTATGTACTCGTGTGTGCATTTATGTGTTTGAGTGTTGTGTATGCATGAGGGAGAGAGGTAGTGGGAGGGGAGGGAACTGGGGTTGCATGATTGCATGTGCGTGTTGTTTGAATATCAGGGAAGATCGTCTAATTTGTGCTGAATTTCTTATATATTTACAGCATTGGTTACCTGTTAATCAATATTCTGCGTAGTCTATTGATTAATAACAATAAACTGTCATGACAGAAAAATAATACTAGATTCTATTTTGTGTCATAGAGTGTGTGTGCAAATCATAACATTGTGATCAACTCAAGTGTGTGTGTGTGTGTGTGTGTGTGTGTGTTCAGGTGCATGCATGCAAATTTATGTGTTTCTCTGTGCGTGTGTGCGGGGATGTATGTGAGTGTGTGTATGTGTGGATGTGAGTAAAACTCGCTTGTCCTCTCTCCAATCTATGTGATTTGCATGTATATGTATGTTTGTGTGCACATGTGTGTGACAGAACAAGAAGGACAGAGAGACAGACAGACAGACAGAGACAGAGAGAGAGAGAGAGAGAGAGAGACAGCCACTATCATCCTCATCATTTGCACATGTCAATCATGCTTTGAAAAATGATGGCGATCATTGTTATCGCTAGTAGTACTGCTTTTGTTTTAATGAAAAATAACACAATCTTTATCATCTTTTGAAAAGAAGAAGAAGAAGAAAAAGAAGAAGAAGAAGAAGAAGAGAAAGAAGAGAAGAAGAAGAAGAAGGAGAAGAAGAACAATAACAACACCAGCAACAAGAAGATTTTTTATTATTGTGTCTATGACTCTCATCATTTTGTAGCATCAGCAGGTTTGGTTGTTCCTCCCGTTGTGAGGACTGGAGGTTTGAGGTTGTGGGGTTCACCTGAAGTCTTCGTCCAAGGAGGCTGCGAGGAGATCTCTTTTCGCTGCTCTTTCTGTTTGCTGTCTTCCGCTGCATGAAATGCCACTCTCGTTTTATCTTTTCTTTACACTGGATAGCAAAACAATTGGTGCCATGCTCTTCCTGAAAAAATTCTACCAATTTCAGAGAAAATAACGATGTTCTTTTCCGCTTTGTTCAGTTTTTCTTGCATGTGATCTTCTGACCACACCTGGATCAAGAGCTTAGTTTCATCCTCACTCTACACACAGTCCCCCGATTTTCTTCATTGATTCACATTTTCACCCTCTTGTGCCCTTCAATCACGTAGCAAGAATCTTCTGCACGCAGTGACCTCAATAGCGCAGGGACTCCCATGGGGCCCATCAAGGATGGGGGAAGGGTGGGGGGGTGGGGAAGGAAGAAGGTGAGCAGATTCCTGACATTTCTGGAACTTGGGACACACACTCAGCACTCCCCAGCTCACACTGGCTCAGGGCTGGGCGCGATCTGTTTTTCAATGTGTCTCTGTGTAAACACACAAGATTGTACCGAGTCCAGCCTCTGCCTGGAAAAAGTCGCAAGTGTAAATGGGCCTAATTGTTTCTCTTTCTTTTTTTCACACACACACACACACACACACACACACATGTACACACACTCACACACACACACACACACATGTACACACACTCTCTCTCTCTCCCACACACACAGACTCCAGACCTGGTTATCCTACATTCACGTACCTGTAATTTCTCAGACACAAACCTGTAATTAAAAAAAAACCAAACCCCCCAACTTTCATACAATACTTTCGCAACTTCCGAAGATTTTGGAAGAGCCAGCCACGGGCACGTATAACCCCTTCGTCGCTATCTTTGACAACGTGAAAGACGCATGGCATGCTGGGAAATGTCTTCTTACTGCTGTTGACTGAAATGGTAGCAGACGAAACAAACATCGCATTTAACAATGTTCTTTTCTTGACTTTTTTCCCTGTAATATATTTTCTATAGCGTAATTCCTGTGATTTCAATTTTTTTCTGTAAAAATTATGGCAAAAATGTAAGGGTCTGAGACTCGCACACGGTTTAAAGATGAATTGGTTTGGAAAAAAATCGATACAGCATTAATCCCTCCAGAGCTAAGTCCGGACACTGTTCATAGTCACAGATTCATTACGGCCAACAAAATTGTCAGGTTAAATCACACAATCAATGCAGTTTATACATGGGAAGCCTCGGAGAAGAAGGGGGGGGGGGGGTGGGTGGCGCATCACAGTCCAGAATTCTCTGCTTTGAAGTCCATTTTGTGACTGGAAGTGATGAAAAACCGTTGGAGAAAAGTACCACTCACAAATAATCAAGAAGCGCTATGGATTACTGTCTCTAGCACTGTTTTGAATCTTCTCCATTCCATGCTCTTTGTTTTTTCTTTTTTCGAACAGACTCCCAACCTCTTTGTTTACAGCATCTGTCAAATCATTCACACCACGTTTTTTAGCCTTGGATTGGCTTTGATAGTCTTAAACTGATCAGGAAAATCAGATGACAGTTTTTTCCGTTTCTTACTCTTATTTTGAGTATGCTTGGATGTGATGTTAGCCGAACTATTGTACCCTGCAAACATAGTGGTATGGTTTTCAGCAGTTTTTAGTTTATTCTTTTTCTCAATCTGTCGTTCACAATCTATTCTCTCACTGTCTCTTGCTCTTTCTACAGAATCAATCTCTTCTGAAATAAGTAACGTACTTCCACAAGCGTCATCAGAGTTGTTTTTGATGGCCTTGTGCGTTCTCTTTTTTCTCCTTTTTGGGTTTTCATCACTGTTGCTAGAGTTGGTGTTTGCTGAATTTGAGACAGATGAACCAAGTTCACGGTTCTTACATTTCTTCTTTTCTTCGCGCTGGTTCATGTTCACATTCTCCATTCTCAATGGAGTTTACATTCTGGTGGTCAGCACCGTTCTCAGACGTGCAGTTTGATGCTGCCCAGTCGTCTTCCACTTTTCTCTTGATTTTTCTCACGTCGTGGTCTGCTTTTCTTTTTGTGAGAACTGCGCCCCGTCACTGACCAAAGTCTTCTCCTCTGCTGTGTGTCCCTTCTCTGTCATCCTTTGCCTTCTTTTTCTTTTTCTTCTTTCTTCTTTTTCGGCACGGTCTCCAGTTGGCTGGGCCCATGGGTGTCCTTGTTTTTGCCAGCCATTGTCGAGATGAGCTCCTGCTTCTCTGACCTCTCCTGTGAACTCTGTCGCAAGCGGGCCCACATCGCTCGCTCCCTCCGCCAGAAAGTCTGCGGTGACTACCACTGATGCCAGGCGTTCCGCTTCACTGCTGTAACACACACACACACACAAGAGTAAAGGAAGACAATTTGAGGTCGGGCACTCTGGTTTACAACTCTCACACACACACACACACACACACACACACACACACACACATAGTAAATTAATGTATAGTGTTGCCAGGGTAGCCACATCATTATGTAACTGACTCACACTGGGGGCCGAAATAGCTCAGTTGGTAGAGTGCCGGACTCGTAATCCAAGGTTGCGGGTTCGAATCTCCGATGGGCCGTTCGGTACAGAGGGATTTTTCCTTCGGAGTTAACATTGGTTCTGACTCCATTTCCCATACAGTCCTTCGAATGAGACTATAAACCGAGGTTCCATGTGTGGACATATGCATAACATCTTGCACGCATGTAAAATCCCATCACCAACTTTCGGAAGAGAAGGGCCAGTTTGGCTGTTGGTATGGATGACACGTTACACATAGCATGCACCCTCTCCATGGACGGAGTATGGCTGCCTTAATGGCGGGATAAAAAAAAAGGTCATGCACACAAAACTCCACTCCCTTTGTTGGGCATATGGGATTAATACTTGCCTGTCTATACAGGGAGTGTCCGCAGGAGTATCAGCCTGCATACGCAGAAGAAGAAGAAGAAGAAGAGAAGACTCACACTGTACATAAACACAGTGAACCCAGTGATCTGTCTCACAATTTGCCTTTAAAACTAATGTGCATTATGTGATTCTTATTCCCACCACATTCTGAGTTTCAGTCAGTTTCATCACAGACTATCCAACCATAAAGTGCCCTCCTTCCCAACAGTAACCATCTTTTGACTGGCATAGAGACAGCAAAATACAAACCTGAACCAAAGACAGCGCATCCTTAACCTAACTGTTCAAATTCACACCATTTGGCTGTGCTGATGAGACAAACCGTGTGTGGAATGGCAGGGGAATGGGGCAGCAGGAGGGGCGGGGAGGGAGGGGTAAAAGAAAGGGAGGAGGAAATGAGCAATGGACAGCTGTCCATAACTTGCTCTGAGATGATCTTGGAGGTTAAAGTTCACACTTGGCCTGTGTGAGAGAGGAAGGCTGCAAAGATAGAGGGAACTGTTGCTATGGAGACATGTACAGGTGTTAATTTGCTGTTGTCATGCAGTTTCATCTGCTTGACTCACCTCAACTGATAACCATGAACCGCTACCATGGGGGCTGGAATAGCTCAGTGGTAGAGCGCCGGACTCATAATCTTGGGGTTGCGGGTTCGAATCTCCGCCGGGCCGTTTCGGTACAGGGGGATTTTTCCCTCGGAGTTAACATTGATTCTGACTCCATTCCCCACACAGTCCTTTGAATGAGACTATAAACCGAGGTTCTGTGTGTGAACCCACACATAACATCTTGCACACATGTAAAACCCCATCACCAACTTTCGGAAGAGAAGGCCAGTTTGGCCGCTGGTATGGATGACTCGTTACACATAGCATGCACCTTCCCAGAAGAAGGAGTATGGCTGCCTTAATGGTGGGATAAAAAAAAAAAAGGTCATACACACAAAACTCCACTCCCTTTTGATGGGTAGATGGGATTAATCCTTGCCTGTCTATACAGAGAGTGTCCACAGGAGTATCAGCCTGCGTACGCCAAAAAAAAAAAAAAAAAAAAAAAGTACCATGGAGACACACACAGCTGCTAACCTGCTGCTGTCATGCAGCGTCATCTGCTTGATTCACCTCAACTGTTAAACTGTTATCATGGTACATCTGGCAAAATTTGTATTTGTATTTGGTCAGTCTGTCTGTAGCTAATAAGATACTTCTATGCTCCTCAGCTTGATGGAGATTGTCTTAAATTGTCTAATTTGATAAACAACTTAAGTTCTTCATTGCAATGTTTGTATGGAATGTTATGATGTTTAATACCTCTTATGAATGTACAGAGATCTAATTGTCACTGATCGTAGTTTCCAAGAAGAAGTCAAAGGAAATATTGCTGAAACATTAACTTCAGGTTTATGCCTTATGTATCATCTTTATGAAAGCAAGTGTGATATGCATGCATGGGTTGTATGGCATGGCACTGTTGTACTAACTTTATTGTGCAAACATATATCAACATGTAACCAATCAAGTATATGTTCATGCTAGGTAGGTCATTTCTTTTTCTTTGCTTGTGTGTGTTTTTTTTCCTTTTCTCCTTTGCTTTGTGCCTTCTATTTTCCATTCTTCTCTGAAACGCTGTAAAAACAAATAAAAAAGTTTCATTAGATGTAGTCTGTATCATCATGTCCTTTCATGCCAGATCTCCTCATGACAGCTACGAACAGAACAGCCTGGAGAAAAACGCGGCTGCCTGCCTCATCACGTCCCCCCAAAGACCCCAGCGGTCAGGGGAATGACTGACTGACTGACTGAGTCTGTATCACAAAACTCACCCATCACTCGCAGCCCTGAGGGCCCGATGATGACGATGGCGCTTCTGAGCTGGCTGTGGTTCGGACAGAACTTTCTCTGTGTCACTCAGGACCTGGGTAGAGTCCGAAAAGAGTCGAACACCTGCATGAGAAAACCAGAAACAAACAACACAGTGACTAAGAAGGGCGTGCAAATCTTCATATTGGTAATGCCATCCCCTGTTCAAAAAATATTAATTTTTTTCCTTAAAAAAAAAAAAAAAATCTGCACAATGTTTAGCATATGAAATATATCTACCCCTTTGAGTTTTAACCACTTGAGCAGCAACAGACCTCATATGTTATTCACTTTCACCCCACAACAAAACTGATTACCATATTATCCATTTTCTACAACACATCACTCCTAAACACATTTTCCCTTAAATCCAAAAAAAGAAAACCTCAAAATGTGATGAAACAGACACTGACAACAACAGTGAGCGATGAGACAAAACAAGACACGAAAAGACAATATGGGTGTTTACTAACAGTACTTATAAACTGAGGGTGCTTACATTATGTTATAAAGAAAACCAGAAAACGGAAAAAAGTGGGTAATTGTTACCATGCTATCATCCATCACAGGCCCTATACTGACTGAAATCTGTGTAAAGTAATGCAAAAAAAACCCATGAAACACTTGTTTACTCTGCATCCTGACAAGCAATACGGAACTTTGATTGTTTCTGCTGAATGTTGATGCTACTCCTCAGATCACTGCATATTGTTCATGGTTTGCCAGATCTACCCTGAGGTTTGGAAGCTTCCAGCATTAAAATGTTGCATTAACCCTATGAGTGCCCCATGACAGGGATTTCCGTCATGTTTCTGTGTGCAAAAAATTGCCCCTCGACGGATATCTCGAGTTCAACATGGCTGATGATGAACCTCAACCTAGCCCCAGTGGAGTAAAAAGACAGCATATATCGAAGGAGTCTCGTGATTTTGCAACCACGAACGTGGATGAAGTTCTACAACTGAGTGAGGACGAAGATTTTAGTGCTTTTTGTGACACTAACTTGTCAGGCGATTTTGTATGATGAAGAACATGATGAAACCGAGTTGCTGAGAACTGGTTCAATGCACGCCTTGGAGACGCTGTCCATGTTCATCCATGTTAGTCGTCTTGACGTCAGCAGAGAGGAGAGAGTGCAGCTGGAGGCAAAAATATGAAAGTGCTGCTGACCTAGATTTTGAGCAGGGTGCTGACCAGTCGAGTGGTTTGACCACAGAGCGGGAATGTGAAGATGTGCCACAGCCTTTGTTGTGCTGCCAGCACACTGAACATGTGAGAGTGTTGTGTGTGGCAGACCTGGCACGCGGTCAAGTAAAGGGAGAGCAACTGACAGGGGTGAGAGACTGATGGTTATTGTATCATGTTACTTGAACCATGTTTATGCTGATACTTTTGCAGGGGCACAGAAGAGAGTGGACTGAAGATAATGGATGTGGCAGGGGGTGCGGAAGTGTGCGTGTATGTGTGTGTATGTGTGTGTGTGTGTGTGTGTGTGTGTGTGTGTGTGTGTGTGTGTGTGTGTGTGTGTGTGTATGTGTGTGTGGGTTGTGTATGTGTGTGTGTGTGCGTGTGTGTGAAAGAGTGAGAGTGAGTGAGTGAACAGTGTATTAGCTTGTGTGTGTGTGTGTGTGTGTGTGTGTGTGTGTGTGTGTGTGTGTGTGACCAGTGTGTGAGTGTTTGTGTGTGACCAGTGTGTGTGTGTGTGTGTGTGTGTGTGTGTGTGTGTGTGTGTGTGTGTGTGTGTGTGAGAGAGAGAGAGAGAGAGAGAGAGGAGAGAGAGAGAGAGAGAGAGAGAGAGAGAGAGAGAGAGAGAGGCAAATATCTTACAACAAACAATACAACAGGTGTGAGCAGAGGAAGAGGAGTTCTGCAGAGATGAGGGAGAGGTGTGGTGTTGGATCATCCCCTTGCACCAACAGTCATGATCCAGCCAGACATACCAACCTTCACAGAACCTGGCCTCAAGACACCAACTGAAGGAGAAAGACCTACTGATTATAACCGGCTTTTCTTGACTGATGAACGGATTGACCACTTCATAACTGAAACTAATCATTATGCAGAGCAGGTCCTAGCAGTGTCCCACTCTGTCAGCATCTCAGAGGCTGCAGGAAAGCAGTCCTAACAGTGTCCCACCCTGTCAACATCTCAGAGGCTGCAGGGAAGCAGTCCTAACAGTGTCCCACCCTGTCAGCATCTCAGAGGCTGCAGGGAAGCAGTCCTAGCAGTGTCCCACCCTGTCAGCATCTCAGAGGCTGCAGGGAAGCAGTCCTAACAGTGTCCTACCCTGTCAACATCTCAGAGGCTGCAGGGAAGCAGTCCTAACAGTGTCCTACCCTGTCAGCATCTCAGAGGCTGCAGGGAAGCAGTCCTAGCAGTGTCCCACCCTGTCAGCATCTCAGAGGCTGCAGGGAAGCAGTCCTAGCAGTGTCCTACCCTGTCAGCATCTCAGAGGCTGCAGGGAAGCAGTCCTAGCAGTGTCCCACCCTGTCAGCATCTCAGAGGCTGCAGGGAAGCAGTCCTAGCAGTGTCCCACCCTGTCAGCATCTCAGAGGCTGCAGGGAAGCAGTCCTAGCAGTGTCCCACCCTGTCAGCATCTCAGAGGCTGCAGGGAAGCATTCCTCAGGCAGGAGGTGCCAAGTGTGTTCCAAGCAGGGCAAAAGAAATGACAGCAGCTACCTGTGTGGACAGTGTTCCTCAAAGCCTGCTCTGTGTATTATACCTTGTTTTCCAGGCGTACTACACAAAACACTTTTAGGTAGTGACAGCTGCCTGCTTTTAAAGTTTCACACATATGTTTAGAGCGTGTTTGTTTATTTCTTGTGTGGTGTGTTTACAAAGAACCCACATCTTTGAAAAAGGAGACCACGAAAAAACTGTGTGAATATAAGATTCTGTGTCAAAGGGAACCAAAACGTGTGTGAAAATGTGACCAGTTACCTAATCAGCATGAAAAATTTGAAGAAATCTTTATATACTTATGGACACATATGGTAAGAAGATACATTTTTCTTAAGCCTTCCTGTTCATAAGCCTTCTTCAAAATCTTGCGTGTTAATTTTTATGTTTGTACATGTTTACCAAGACATACAAAAAGAATTAAAAAAAAAAAAAACATTCAATTTCATTCCAGATACATTACCAGCAAAAAAAAAAAATTCATGTGAAAATATCATAATTAGACAGGTGTTCATTTTCCTTTTGAAAAAGTATGCATTACTAAACATGTACTTTCTTTCAGTAGTTTGGATGCTAGAAAATTTTTTTTTCAATCATTACCCTCTGCAACTAGTAACCCCTTGGCAAACAGTCACACCTGAGCAAGAAAAGGTGTGGTGGTACTCAAAGGGTTAAAGTTCATCCCTGTTGGGCATCATAACAGGAAGGACAACCAGACCAACTGACAGACATCAGAGAGAAGACAGTGAGCAAGATGAGACAGAGGGCTGAGCAAGCTGAGACAGAGGGCTGAGCAAGCTGAGACAGAGGGCTGAGCAAGATGAGACAGAGGGCTGAGCAAGCTGAGACAGAGGGCTGAGCAAGCTGAGACAGAGGGCTGAGCAAGCTGAGACAGAGCAAGCTGAGACAGAGCAAGCTGAGACAGAGGGCTGAGCAAGCTGAGACAGAGCAAGCTGAGACAGAGGGCTGAGCAAGCTGAGACAGAGGGCTGAGCAAGCTGAGACAGAGCAAGCTGAGACAGAGGGCTGAGCAAGCTGAGACAGAGGGCTGAGCAAAGCTGAGACAGAGGGCAGAGTACCTTCTTGTTCAATTCTGCTATCGTGATTCATCCAGCTTGCATACTCGGAGGCCGGACTCTCCATTGCACAGAATTCAATCTCCCTGAAATCACAGAGCAATCTTTGCCTTGGACCAGACACTCTGGGCATGTGGAGGGCAGTGTCAATAATGAGAAAGTTATCTGGGTATATTTGTGACTTAATTTGAAAGCGAACACACATGAATGTAAAACATAACTTTATTTCACATTCTAAAATAGGTGCACATTCAACTGCAATTATATGGCATATTCTTGGATTTCTGTACATCTGTTCATACATACAATCACAAAAAACACCATATCATCCAGACAGAATTGAAAAAAAAAAAAAAAAGGACTCAGACACATGTGAACATGCACACCCATGTTTGTACGCAGAGATGGATTCTGCATGTCAACTAGAACATGCAGTGACACGTCAACTAGAACATCCAGTGACACACATACATGTAAACACATGTACATGATACCAGACCTACATTGCTTTATATGTGATCTCTGCATGCCCAATCAATGATAGAAAAAAATATAACAAACCTTTCTATACCACTAACCCAGCATCACATTCAGTAGAAACAAAGAAAAAAAAAAAAGTGAAGTCAAAAAGACCACATGAACATAGGAAGTCTTCAGTTACAAATATAAAACCAGGTTTTACACACACACACACACACACACACACACTATCTATCTATAGAAAAAATATCTATACATAAAAATATATTAATATATTAATATATAAACTTTGTACACACACACAGACATCTATCTATGTATAAAAAAAATCTAAACAAAAAAAATATTTACATATTTAATCTATGTATGAATGCATGCATCTATCTATACCCCCCCCCCCCCCCTTTTTTTTTTTTTCTCCTTCCGAGTTCTGTGCACATACCTGTCCAGCTTTTCAGCCAGTTTCTTTGCCACAAACGCTCTGAATTCAGGGGTTGTGTTGAGTGGGTTCTCATCTTCATGCATGCTCATGACAGCAACATTTCTGAAATAAGATGCAAAAAAAAAAAAAAAAAAAAAAAAATAGAGAATAAACAGAGAGAGAGAGAGAGAGAGAGAGAGAGAGAGAGAGAGAGAGAGAGAGAGAGAGAGAGAGAGACCGACAGACAGACAGAAAGACAAAGAGAGAGAGAGAGAGACTTGCAGAGCAGGGTATGAGAGAGGTACTAAGGATTCCAAACGGGCAATCTGGGAGTCCTCCTGCAGTTGAGGCTATGGTGGCAATGTACCCAAAACGCCAAACTAGGGAGGAAGGGGGGCAAGGAGAGTTTAGAATAAGAAAACTCCGGATCCCTCCTCTCCTTTGAGGGCCAGAGAGAGAGAGAGAGAGAGAGAGAGAGAGAGAGAGAGAGAGAGAGAGAGAGAGAGAGAGAGAAGACTCCTTTATTTCTACCACTAACCAGTCTTTCAGTGAGAAAATCTGGGGCTGGAAATCCCTACCTGTTTGATTGCACGGGGCGTTTCAACCCTCTGGGAGACACAAACTGTAGAATTGCTCTCTGAGTCTCTCTCTCCACCTTTCCGTTTGGCAGCAACTTTTTGACGATTTCACTGGACGGGGGTGACAGAGCAAATTGATCGCACTTTCCTCCTCTGTTCATTTTCACCCTTCAAACCTCCCTCCCCCCTGTCCTCCCTCAATTTCCCTTTCCCTCTTCCATCAGTTTTTTTCTGAGAGAGCAGGACTCTGACAAAGTACCATCTCACTGAGACAATGACGCAACAGGACAGATTCTATCAACAAGTTCGTTCTCTGTTTACCCACCGTTTCAAGCATCTTTTTAACGCAATCTGAAACTGGACAACTTTTAAATCTTAAGAGAATCATTAGCAAGTCCGCCCAACCACAGGGACAAACACATTACAAGACAAAAACACAGTGCGTTTGGACCTCTTGGGTCTTCTTCAGGCAAGCTGAACCCATTCAGGACAATGAAAACGAAGAACGAGCCATCACTTATCTTCTCAATGAACTTATATATATATACCAAATTATAGCAGTGGGAAGTCTAGTTTAAAGTGACAGTTAAAGTTATGAGCATAATTATTTACGCCGGTTCTCCTACTCTTCCAAAGACAAGGACTCATTCTGTTGATGTCCCGATGTCACTATTGTCAGCAAAGGAAAGCAAGTGGCAGGGAGGTCGTGTGTAGGAGGATGGTGGGTAACGCTCTCATGCTATCCCTCATCTGTGGACTTTCTTTTCTTGTTCTTACTCACTTTCTATCTAGTCCGTGTGTGTGTGTGTGTGTGTGTGTGTGTGTGTGTGTGTGTGTGTGTGTGTGTGTGTGTGTGTATGCCTATGCATGTGTATGTGTGTGTGCATAAAAATCCGCTGTCAATCAATCGTTTGGAGTCTTGAATGAAAATGAACTTTTATGTATGTTGCCCACTCCTTGATCTACTACAGTACTAGAGTTTTGTTTCCTCATGAGATTTTGTAAAACAGAACAAACACAACAACAACAACAACAAGTTAAAAAAAAAAAGAAAAAGAAACAAAGCCCTTACTGTTATCACATGTTTTACATTGTATTTATATCTAGAGTTTAAAGACTGGTGTAAGATAGATGATTTTGACTTATTTAACAAAACAAAATTAAATACACTAACAAAACACATGTAATGCTTCCTTCATCTGTTTTAACACTGCTAAAAAAATGCTAACTCAGAGCCAACATATTCTTTCTACATTTTCTTTTTTCAATAATTAAATTTTAAGTAAAAAAACATCACTAGTTACCTTTTTGATGGAAGACAACTCTTCAGTTGGCTGTTCTTTGCTGTCTGTGTTGCAGCTGAAGATTTCTTCCCTGTTAAACAAGCCACAGCCATTTGTTAATTAGCAAAACTGTTCAGCAAAGTTAAAGTCTATGGACACTAGCACCCGTGGCAGAATTTACAACAACACAAAAAAAAAAAACCCCAAAAAAACACACCACCACCAAGAAAAAAAATGAACTCACAAATACCAATCCTGTGCAAACTCTGACAAAGATCATTGTTTGCTGGACTGAACATAAATCAATGACACTGACAGGATGGGCAAGGAATGGGGCAAAGAAGTTAAATATTTATATAATAATCTAACCTCTTTCTTGACAAAGTACTTAAGTCTCTAAGCTGATCAAAACTATTAGCCTGTCCCTGAGAAAAGGAAGATTATATCCCTGACAAGGTGTGTGACTGGAAATCATAGAACTGGAGCATGGAAACTGTCATTATGATTATGACATTATGAGAGAGAGAGAGAGAGAGAGAGAGAGAGAGAGAGAGAGAGAGAGAGAGTAATCATAAACAGATATTTTCTAAATCTATCATGTTCCGTGCTGATTATGAGAATGACACTCTGAGACACAGAGCTCTCCAAGCCTCTGCCATATTCAATGTTTCACATGCTGGTCAAGACCAGACAACATTCTCAGTACATGAGGACAATAGAAGAAATAGAAGGAGGGAGTGCATTTAAAGACTTCTATGTGGATTCCTGAACCCCTTCATAACTGAAAAAATACCCTAAATAGATAAGTTAAAAAAAAAAAAATCAACCCTGCAAGCATATTTCTCTCATGTTCTGTAGAAATGCTGGCACCAGCAAAATAAACTCTTTAGTTATAATCCCCCATTCTCCCCACATTCCCCCTCCCTCAATGGCAAGCAGCTGTCCAATTCTATGAAAAATAATCCCCCTCCCAAAATATACTCTGCTAGATCAGCATTGCAGCATACATCTGGTTTTTACTGGTAAATGTTTGTGCTGTGTTGTTAAAAAAATAGATGGCTGTTACCACATACCAGCTAGCAGATATGAACATCAAGTGTGGCTTTGCCTCTCAGGCAAGGTACAAGTTCAAAAAAGATAGATCCCTTCTCATAGGTATGCTGACATAATTATTCACCTTCTTCTTTCTGACACTCAAAAGACAGAGTGTGTTGCTTGCTCGAAACAAACACAGCTGTGACGCCTGCCACAATGTTTTTCTCCCACCCTCCTTCTCACCCACTAAGCAGGCAGCATGTGTGCCCTGCAATATGACCTCTGCTAAAATTATCACCCACAATCCACAGTTGAACTGTTGGATTTTGGTAGCGAAAAGCTGAAATTCCTACAGTTTTCATGCTGCTTTTCCCACTTAGCTGAATCACGTGATCTTGTGGTCCAGTCATGGACTGGATAGGCCTAGTCTATTTTGATGACTCTTGTTGGTTTTCAGTAGAGAAGAGCTGTCAAGCCGAAGTGTTCATCGATTCAGAATCTCCTAAAACATTGAGGAAACTTACGATTTTAACTTCGATCGTGGCAGATAAGACAAAAGCCCTTTAGCATGACGCGCTGCTCAGAGTTGTATTGCGTACAGGAGAAAACCAGTGTGTCACACTCACTGTAAATTTTGGCATGTTTTTGTGATGCACTGGCCTGAATTCCAGTGCATCAGACAGGAAGTTTATGCATCAGAGACGCACATTTGTGCATAACAATTACCACTGCTGATAGCATCGACTGCCCATCAACACCACCCTTGTCAGTGCTTCTTTCCATTTTCACCTGTTCTAAACAAGGGCACTGACTGCAGATATGGGTCAGTCTCCAGAGTTGTGTACCAATAATGTGACACAGACCACAAAAATAAAAAATCCCAAGAATGCATGCTTTTTACACTTTTTGCATAGTTTAAGGTCTAAATAATCAAGTTTTATTAATTTTTTAGCAGCATGGATGTTTGTCTTTGATTGTAGTTATTTTAAAATCACTCACGCACTTGTGTGTCCAATGTAACACGGTAAGTTGGTAACTAAACACTTCACAAATTAAAACAAAACAAAGAATTTGAGAGCACTACAGGCCTTATTCAACATGAAAACAGTAAGAAGCACCCAAATAAATGCAACATAACTGTTTCAAACACATAATTGTGAGAAAGACCAATAAGCTAAGCTGTGTCAAAAACGATACCCCCAAAAAAGTGTTTTTTTTTCTCCATGGCATTTACTCTAAAACCAATTTTCAGTCAAATTTCCTATTTTGGGCAGCAGTGATCTTGCACTTTGTTAAAAGTTGCAGACAGAAACCGATTTGTCCACTTTTGAAATGTTTCTGCATCATCACAATTTTCTTTTAAGTCCAATGTAACGCAGAAACCAAAAAATACTATCAGAATCTACAACAGCTTTTCTGTTTGGGAAACTGGACAAATCTCTGATTTTACTGTTGCTAAATAATAAGACATTCATGATACAAGAACATAAAAGCTAAACAGTTAATATTTTGTAAATATTTAAGCACTTTCAACTGTTGTGTCCAACGTAACAAGGAAACCGAAATCAATTAGAGAAAAACAATTTGAAACAAATGCCTTGTCGTGACCCAGTGAAGATTAACAACTTTGCAATTAGATAAGCAAGGCTGATTATTGTTTCAAACACAGTAATATTGATACTCCACCCTAAAACCCAAGAAAAAAATATAAGAAAAAAAATCGCTCTCACTCATGAACATGACTTGTAAGGGTTTTATCATTTAATGAACATTACTTGTAAGGTGATTAGGGGTTGAGGAAGTGGGACATGCGCACACACACAGAGGAAATATGGTGGGTATGCAGGGGGGTAGTGGCATACACATGCATAGCAATATAGTTCAAATTCATTGGGTGGAGTGGAGGCTGGGCACACACAAAATCAAACACTTGCACTCTGAGGATGGTGTACAGGTGGCATTACATGACATAGCATTACTTGTAAGGTGAGGAAGGGGGGCATGCGCACACACACAGAGGGAATATGGTGGGTATGGAGGGGGTTGGGGCATACACATGCACAGCAATATCTAGTTCAAATTCAGTGGGTGGAGTGGAGGCTAGGCACACGCAAATTGACAAAATCAAACACTTGCACTCTGAAGATGGGGTAGGGGTGGCATGACAAGCAGTATACATTTATAATACATATTTTTTTTTCTTTTAAAAAAAAGGGGGGGTGGGAGACACTCTGCAGCAAAATTCGTTCATTCAAAAATAAATGCCAGTCCTCGTCCGGATGCCAACTTTGGGGGATTCACTTTACATACTATTTGATCAGCAGACACCCATCCCTCTTCTGTCCAGATGAATTTCCCACCAGTGTCCTTCATGAATTGTATTTTGAACATGTCAGCGTCTGCATCCCTCTCTTTCACTTTCCCAAAAAAGTATACTTTTCGTTGTCGCCCAGCAAATTCGGTTTTGACAAAATCCCCAATACTGGCTTCAGAAACAACCTCAGGTGGTGGGGAAGTGTCGTCATTGCCTGGGTGATTGGATGGGCCACAGCTTTTATCAGTGGCATGGTTCTGGGGATGGTCTTCAGATGAGGAGGCACAGCTATCATGCCAACAGTGGTGATGATCAGCATGGTCCTCAGAATGGACATTGTCTGCTGGATGGGGAGCACAACTTCTGCCATCATCATGATATTCATGAGGAGGGGTAGCAGTTACATGATCTTTTGATGATGTGGAGGCATCGTCTTCAAGAGGGGGGGCACTGGTGTCACAATCTGCTAGCCTTTCAGGAATAGTAATAGTACAGCAGTCCCCATTATTTTGATGGTCATGGGCAATGTCAGGACGAGCAGCACAGCCAGCAACAGAGTGAGCAGGTGGACTGGTACCATGCATCTGCTCTGGAATCAAAGCCTGCCGGTTCCAAGGTTCTATTAAACCCTCATTCAGGCAGATGCCAATTCCATTCTGGCAAGGACTACATGCACAAGACCGTGTTCGTGTCAGCAATGTGTTCCTTTCTAAACACTTCACTGCATGCAGATTACGTGTTCCTTTAAGAGTCTTCACCATTCGACCCCTGTTGCGGATGATCTCTGGCACAAAAAAAAGAATGTGCGCAGAAAATGTTTACAGTTTTCACCATCACCATCAGGCTGCTTGTTGAGGTGGCTGTTGACACAAAACAAGAACAACTCCTTTGCATCTTGGATGACAGCCACTCCAGACCTGACTGCCAGAGCTGCACCACTCTTGACGACTGCGCTTTCCCCATCAGAGGGGCCTTTTCCGTGCCGTGACCCAAAAAAATTCTTTCCAGGGTGCACCCGAAATCCTCCAGTGCACAAGATATATCTGCGAATGGACCCTTCGATTTATATTGTGCAGCACAACCATCTGTCCATTGAATGATGTGCTCAAGAGGGATCTCCCTGACAGTCCGCAGATGTTCCATAGTCTTCTGCATGAAAGCATGCACAGCATTAAAATCATGAGTCTTGTCTCCACTTATGAAGACCAGAGACTCGGTGACAGTTTCTTGACAGTACTTGCATTTGTAATAACTGACAATGGGATGAACAGTGCATTGTTCATGATGCCCAGTGTGCAGCCTGAACTTCATTTTGAAATGTGCAGGAAAAGTTCTCAGCAAAATCTAAAACCATACACACTGTCCCAACTGGGTAAGGTGTCATTCTGCGTAGGGTGTTGAACTGCTGATATTGCCAGTCTGCCCTGTACAGATGACCAGCAAGAAACACCACCCTCCTCCTTCAGCTCCTCAATCAGGTCAGCAACAGAAACCCTCCTTTCTTGTGTACGACTTCCGTTTGACCTGAAACAATTGACAAAAATCACTGTGTATCAGTAATCATATGAAAAAAAGAGTGGAGGCAACTGGTTGCACAGCATCTTGGTGAAACAATTTCTCCATCTGGAATGAAGAAAAATCTTTCTGGTAGATTAACAGAAGCATGCCCCTTCCCCCTCCCAAGAAATAGCAGTCAGTGTCTTCCAGTACCTGAAAGAAAACATGACAGGTTTAAGTAGTAACATCTGATCCAAAGGATTGCGTGCTTATATCATTTGATCTCTTCCCCCCCAACAAGGAGGGAAGCTTTCACACAAAGAAAATTTTTACATTGCCGCTAGCTGCTCACTAATCTACCCCTGATGTGGCTTAAAGTGACAAGTGTTATGTGATTTTGAAATGTTAATACTTAGTCTCAAACATGAAAATATCAATGCTCATAAAAAGTTGACAGCATTCTATCATTTCTTTTGCTATAGTATTAGAGTATTATTTCATTTGCGTGGTAACTGTATGCACGTTATGGAAGATTAAAAAAAAAACTTACAATAAAATTTTAAAAACTTGAATAAAATACTTATTTTTTTACTTAAAAAAGTAAGTCAATAAAATAGTGAAACATACCCTTTTGCCACTGATGACTGTAGCTGTCGACTGCCACTTGTACCACTTCACAACACCCGTGTGTTCCCTGAGAGGACGAAGATGGTCATCCATGCCAGCAACACCACATGCACCGCATCTTCCATAGGCACAGTCTTGATGCCATTTTCCATCCCGTCTGCCACAGGTGATGATGTCCACAGCATGGTAATGGTGGCGAATGCGACAGCTGTTATTGACCAGAGCTGCAATACCATTAACACACTGTTCAGTTTCAGATTAGTGTTTTCGCAGTATTCACACAAGCACTGGCGAAGAGTGTTCCTTCGTGCAAGGTGGATGTAAGAAGGCCGGCATTTTGCAAAACTGTGACCTGCTGATGTTCTTGCCAGTAGCTGCCTTGAACTCTTCATGGAGGTCACCCACTGGTTTATTAAGCAGCATCTTTGGCTTCCCTGTTTTTTGGAAACCAACTTCTTCTCTGGAAGGGACTGAAGCTGACATTTCCAGAAAATCAGCCACTTCTGATTCCAGCTTTCTCTCCCTTTTGATCGATTGCCCCACCTTGACAAAGTCATCACAACTTTCTTTTTCAACAAAATTTTTTTGACTGTCCGGCGATGTACACCAAGAGCTGTGCTTGCTGACCTTACACTAGTCTTCTTCCTTCTGCAGGCGGCCAAGAGAATTTGTTTTGCTGTGGTTGCTGCTTTTGATTTTTTTTTCTTCAAAGATTTTAAGCAGCACTTCACATGATACCCATAATGGCATCCTCAGTAGTTTTTGCTGAATGTGACGGAACTGGTACACCATTCTTTTCCTGAAAGGCTGCATCAAACAAAGCTCTCTTTCTGGGTGACGCTTTCTGCTGAAGGTCAGTCACCACCTGGACAAATTTTTCTTGGACTTGATGGCAGTGCATTTCTTGCTCTTTGGAGAGCCTTCCTTCTTGCAGCTGGTGTTCTTGTAATGTTTGGCTGCACAGTTTCTGCTGGCTGCGGAATGACTGACAGTGCTGGTTGAGCTTGCTGTGCATTATCTTGTTCTGAAGTGGCCTTGTTCTTCAATGCAACTTCAGCTTTTTTCTCATGGTAACGTCGTCTGCGTTTTGCATTTATTGCAGCCCGCTTCTGAGGAGTTTGCTTGGCCTTCTTTCTCTGGTATTCATCCCTCCAAGCAGCTCTCATCTGCTCAGTTGTCTGTCTTGTTGCAAGACCCTTTTCTGCCTTTTTCCGCTTCCGCATTTCATGCATTCGTAGTCTTGCTTGTTCTCTCTGCCTGGCCTTCATATAATCATCTAAGTTAGCCCTGTACTGAATACTGTATTCTCTTGCACTTTCTAAGTAGCTTTTGTATTTATCATCATCCTGTTTTAATCGTTGTTTATACTCTTTGCATCTTTCAGAATTTGTCTTCTTCTTTTTGGGGGGTGGTGGTCCAGGCACTTCAGCAGCCTTGGGATCCAAATGGGAAGACTCCCGTTTTAGCTGCAGTCTACAGCTCTGACGGCTTGCCATGAGTGCAGTAGTCCTGGAAAACATTGGAATTGCTTAATTTAGAAGTTGTTGAAGTAATATCGGTTAATAAAGTTCTAAATCCACATTATCAGAATGACTGCTTCAGGAATAAGCAAGGGGGAGAATTTCAGCCACTAGCAAAGGGACACATCTACTTCTTGGATTAAAAAAAGAACTGCCTTCATTTGAAAAAATATTCACATAACCTGGCTTTCTTTTGAAAGCGACTGTTTCTTGTTACATTGGACTCAATAAATGCCATTTTCAGAGAACAAATATTGCATGCAAAGGAAGAATAGATGAATCTTTAAGTTTTAAGCCAAAAATCATTATGATTTATACTTAATTACTATCAATACATAAGTTTATCTCTTAACAGATTGAAGACAAAAACAGAGGTATCTCAACAGAGGCGCAGTTACTTGTTACACTGGACATGACAATTTCTAAAAAATACACAAGGGCAAATGTAAACTCGATAAAATGATAAAAATGAAAATGTTTTTGAACATTATCTGCTATACAAATAATAATTCACATTTATGTTTCATTTGCTAAACGTTATATCCTTTATTTGATCCAACATAACAAGTAACCAACACTACAGAGAAAGTGGGGTTTCTTGAGACCTTGGGACCAAAGCATTTTGTGAAAACCAATGAATAAAGTGTCAAAACACTTAAAAGTGTATTAAAACTGCATTATCTTCTCGCACTGAATGATAAAACACACATAACTTAACTGTTTTTTCCATTTTATTATCAAAAATTATTGCTGAGCTTGATCCAACATAACAAGAAACCGATCTCCGCCATGGCAGTGCTTTGTTTTCATTTCTAGTCACGTTAGACAGCCGACCTAAGATAATTTCCAAACCAAGAGTCACAGATTATGATCATGAATCGCAATGAAAATATCATCAAATATTATCAGGTAAAATCAGTTGCAAAATGAGATACCAACTTTGATTCAATTAAGTCAATCATATGCAGTGTCCGACGTAATCAGAAACCACCACGTGCACTGTAACATTGCCGAGTTCATCTCCTGTGACGTTGAACTGTTCAGTGGCATGTTTTTTTTTTTTTAATTATTTCAACGAGTACGTCCGTAGTTCCTGACTTTTTTACTATCTCAATCAAGTAATGCCAGACAAGTTTACTTAAGTTAATGCTTTGCTCTTTATTATGGTTTCTGTGCCATTGAAACCAAATTTCTGACGAACAGAAAAATTGTGATGGATACCATCCGACCGCAATCGCGGGACACAACAACCCCAAACAAGCAAAAATGACTCCCAGACCTAACTAATATTAAGCTTTATTTTCAATGAGATGGTTTAAACAATTCAGTGCATACGAACAACAGATGTAAACGGAAAAAAAACTCACCACAAGTGCACCTCTGCAACCACGTGGTCCGGCATAACTCACCTGTTCAGGATTTTCAGTAACGATAGCTTCGAACTGGCCGCCTGTTCGATTCACAATGGACACATGGCAGAAGTACGCGATAGATCATTAGATGCTTCCGCGACATTCGTGTGCATGAATAGAACAAAATAGTTCCAAATCTTTTTGATTCTTTTTTCACACACGATTGATTTGTATGGTCCAACGTAACACAGAATTCCGGAAACGATGTTCGATCGATTTATTCAAATCCGATTTTGAAGTCTGATCAGTTTTGATTTTTAAAAAGTTCGTAACTATCACAACATCAGATTCTTCCTCCGTCGGTACACATAAAAGTAGTGTTGTATTCATCCGTGTTTGATACTGTCATTGTCCAGACCGTTTGAGTTTTCGCCGGAAATGAAAGTTACGTTGGATTGTGATTTTTTTCTTCGCTAATATCAAATAGAAGCAAGGTCGACTGATATTTTAATGTCAAACAAAGTTAACAATTATAAAAAAGTGATGATGATGTAAACCACCTTCTTAATCGTTTGCATGTGTCTTTTGCACACATTTTATGACTCTTTGTGACGAGTAAAACG
>JADBJO010023750.1:0-26133 GCA_016801955.1 Conus betulinus | reverse complement strand
CGATCGACCGTGCGCCCACAATAGCCAATATAAACACAATGGAAAAATTAAAAGTAAACAAGCTCGCACAGTGACAGAAAAAGCGCCAGAGAAGGAGTAGCGATGAACAAAACCATGCGTGAGCAACGACAAAAGTGCTGAGTAACGCCACGTGTAAAAGCAATGCCGAAGGGCGATGCGATCGCCACGCACACGAAGCCGATCGAAAAATGAGGCAAATGAATGGGAGGGGTGTAAAACAAGTGTAGGAAGCAAATTCCAAACGACAAACCACGTGTAATAGCGTGGGCTAGAAAGCTGGTGCGACAAGGTAATGGAGACCGGCGCAAAACAAGATGGCGACGAAACCGACCCGCGATCGTCGCAGATGAGATAGTGGAATCGTGGTACAAGTAACGGCGAGATTAGAAATCGGAATGTAGGGGCGAAAAGGCCGTAAAGGCGAGTGAGAATGCAAGGCTGATGGACAAAGGGAGGCAGAGAAAACGCGATGGATGTGGCGATGGAAAATGCCGATCAACCTCGAACCGGTTACGCAAATAGACAAGAACCGGGAGCACCACGATCGCGAGAAAATTTTAGTAAAACAAGGTTAGAATGCTAGCCCATCCAATAACCTCACACGTCAAGATATAAGCGGAAGCCACAGATAAATGAGTACAGAGTGCAAACACAGCAATCTTTACACAAAGGCAAAGTATAGGCGAGACAGAGCACAAGACTTATCTTGCTTGGGCGACACAGCCGAAGTAGAATGACGGACAGTACACGATCTTCGGCATCTTCCGTAGGCAGAAGTAGGGTGGGCGTCACGTGACCATCTTATGACTGCATTTGCCACAAAACTTCGGCCTGACAGAGCTGACTGACAGCCGTTTAATGCTACGGTATAGTATACGACACCAAACACAGTTGCCAACACTCAACGACAACACAAGTTACTTGGCATAAAATCCATTATTGAAAACGTAATCTAAATAATTTATATGCTGTACATGAAAGCTAAAATCAAAAGCTATGACCATATTAAACACCTTTTTCTACAGGGGCTGTGCTGAACACAAGTAAAGGAGAGTATTTGGCCTATCTGATCAACACAGCATGGTTTATTAAAGTCCACATACAAACTGAACACACATGATCACATTCACTTTCAATAATCATACAGTCACAAACCTGTTCACCCACAAACTGCTATTGTGTACTCCGTAAAAACTGCTCTTAGTGTATTTTTCAACAAAGTGGGTTTTGTTTTGTTTTTACAAAGAGCATGTACAAATCTTTAATTTTTCTGTAAAAGGAAGGAGAATGTGGAGGGGAGGAAGGGGAGGGCTTTGTTTTCACTTGCAATCACACACAGACTGTGCAGAAGGCACAGGATACTTGATCTCACAGTCACTACTGTACAAATAGTTTCTTCCAACACAAATAACTTTATTTCCTGATTCATCAGCATACTCTGACAAAAATTCTTGCTACCTTGCCTTTTTCTTTTCTATTTTTTTTTTTTGCTGTCCCAACCTCTGCGCCACCTCAGAGGCAGTGCACCCACGCCGCTCAGTCCAACACCACATCCACAGCCACAGCCCGGGTCGGCCCCGCCCCAGCCCCGGCACCGGCAATCCACAGGGAGCAGTCAATGTCAAGTCGTCAAGAGGCAACCCATCAGAGGAGACACTGCACTGCTGCTGAGTCACTTCGGTGGTGTTCAGTGGAGCCTGTTCTGATCTAACATACGCAGGACACCACTACTAAGCCCCCTACTGACGACAATAATTGCTTAGTCGCGGAGCCGGCGTGAGTGAGCTCTCCCTCCAGAGGGCGCCACCACGTCTGTCCCACGACAGCCCCCATGGAGTCGCCACTACCGGTGACCCTGACGGAACCAAACCAAAGGCCACGACGTGGAGAGGACATCGAAATTGAGGTCACCATGAGAGCAGGGCATGAAGGGCCACAGAATTGAGACTTTTTTTTATGCTGACGATGAGAATGAGGATGATCGAGATGATGCTACGGATTTCCATTTCGGTCTGAGACTACATGACAGGGCTGTACTCTATGCTTACTTTCATAATATATCCCGGCATCAACCAGGACCGAGAGATACAGGCACCTGCAGTGTTGGTCAGGAAATGTGAGCAACACTCTCAGAAACGCATCCATTAAGTGGATGAAACTCGACTGCGCGGTCCCAGTCTTCCCAACCGAGTCCGCAGCAACTCAACTCTGGGTAGGAGCCGGTCGGGGGCAGAAAAACCCACATGACTTCTGATGGGATTCGAACCCACGACCTCCCAGCCAGGAGTTCGCGACGTTAACCACTTCACCACGGAGGCTGGTACCTTGCCTTTTTCTGCTTTGTTTTACTTTTTTTCATCAATATTTCATAGCTACGAATACCTACTACCGTCTCTATGTCAGTATGTGTCAGCATGTTCAAGTTGTTAAAGAAACAGACAGCCACAGCCAGTTTCATATGCAAAAGTTAGCACATGTTGTCGCTCTTTTGTCCCAGCTCAAGACTTCATCTCTAAATATTTTTTTCCCCCCGACATTCTCTTTTTTTCATATGTTTGCCAAACAACCATAAAATATGAAGAAATTGTATGGGTTAACATGTTCACAGTCATAGGCACAAAAAATAGGGCCCCTAAAAGGCCTTAAAAATCAAAGTGAAGAGGCTGGAGGCCCTAAAAGGCCCTAAAACCAGAACAGCCTAAAAAAAAATTTTTTTTTAATGTGAAACAACAACAACAACAAAAACATCAAAGAAGAATGATCAGAAAAGAAAACAAAAACCGATTTTCATAATAGGTAAATGCCGAATCAGTACTGATCGATCATGGTGTAAAGTCGTTCAAGGGAAGTAACTCCACGAGAAAGTAACTATGCTGTCCGCCATCTTGGACTTCCCATGTAGAACGGAGCAAGACCACAGCTCGTTTTTTCAACGAAATTTGACATTTCATTGGGAGTTTCTTTATAAGATTTCGTCATTTTCACTCAGAAACATGGGGAAGTGCTTATTCCAAGATCTGTGGCTTGATAAATCTGAATATAAACTCTGGCTTCGCCAAGATAACTTGGACAAATATCGGTTCTATTGTAGTTTTTGTAAGAAGGGGTTTCAGCTTGGGAAAATCGGTGAAAAGGGCCCTTCAGACCCACCAAAAAAGGGAAGAAACATTCAGACCTGGAGAAGGCTAGTGCTACAGCGGCAATGTCCTTAAATAGGGTTTTTTTTTTTTTTTTTTTTTAAAAGATGGTGACAGTGGGCAAGCCTCAAGTAGTACTAGTACATCAACAAGTTTTTGCACAGAAAAGCACTTTGTTGCTGGTCCTAAACGAGTTCTAGTGCTTCTACTGCAACTTCGTTTGGCCCTACTGCCCCTCTAACCCCCCGCTCTTTCCCTTCACCCCCATATCTGAATCACCAGCCAGCATCCTAACACAACTACATGATTACACCAGTCCACCACCTCAACTGCAACCCACAATATATTCCACAAAATTACACACCCACTCACACCACATTAACTTGCAGTGCCCCCCCCCCCCCCCCGACCACTTCCTTTCCTTTGTCCACATTGTTCCCCCACCCCACCCCTCAGTGTACAAGTATACTAAGGGACTTGTGTCTCCCCTCTACATATATATAGGTATGCTTAGATGTATGTGTTTGCCGGGGTGGGGGGAGGGGTATGTTTTTTTTTTTTTTTAAACACAGATTCCCATATATGACCACTATCATTATTACCACCACTCATAAGATGTCCTGTGTATGCCAATCTTTTTTTTTTTTTTTTTTTTTTTTTTTTGCATATGTATGTGTGTGTGTGTGTGTATGTACATGTGTGTGCGTGCTTGTATCATGCATGCGTGTGTGCGAGACAGAGATGATTTCACCTGTGACAACCATCACCATCAATCAGTCATTGATCATTCACACACACACACACACACACACACACACACACCCGGTGTTTTTTTTTTTTTTTTTTTTTTTTTTGTTTTTTTTAAACTCAACTGGCATTATCATGCCAATGCTGTCATGCTATTTCACTTGTGGCAATGATCATCATCCTATATCACTGTTTGTCCCACTTACAATGACCAATTATCCATCAGTCATCAAATCTATTCCTTTTTTTTCTCCCCCCCCACCCCCCACCGGCATTACTACATCAATGCCACCACAGTATTTCACTTACGACAATGGTCACCACCCTATAGTACTGTAGATCTCATCTCAGTGATCAACATCTATCAGTCATTGATCATTTTCTTTATTCCCCCACTGGCATTAACATACTTGCCAATACACTATCCTACTCCTTTTACAAAATTGACCATTATCCTACACCACTGTGGATCATACCTACACCTTGACCATGATCATCATCCACCCATCTTTGAACACCTCCCCCATTCCCCCACCAGCATTTTACACCAATGCCACAACATTATCCCACTTGTACAACAATTATCATCATTCTACTGTACTGTTTATCCCAAATCATACATGATCATCACCCATCAGTCATCTACCCCTACCCCCCTCCACCCTCTTTCTCAACCTGCAATATTATACTAATGCCACATTATTCCACTTACCACAATAACCATCATCCTACAGTACTATGGATCCCACCCATGCCAATGAGCATCACCCACAGGTCATTGATATTTTCCTTTATCCCCCCAACTTGCACCATTACCACTAAATTTTTTCCACTTATATAACAATAGTCATCATCCTATGGTACTACTGATCTAAAATGATTACCATTTCTAGGTTACTGAAAATACTCCCATCCAGTGAACACCTTCATACTGCACTATATATGGAAATGAAGAAGCTGACCAATTGACAAGGGAATGAGGACAGCAGCCCCAACTGTAAAAGGTAGCCTTGGAATAAATCAAAAGTATTTCCAAGGGGACAAATAGGAGGATGACTTGAGCACTGGACTGTTCTCTCCTTCAACCAGAGGCAGTGTGCGCTAGTCAATCAAGGACAAGGCAGCTGTTACTAGTGTTAGTCAGGTGGAAAGAAAGCATAGGCCTACTTTTTTCTTCATCTTGTGACTTGTATTCCTAAGATTTTTACTCTAGCCTTTGTGTGTGCTGCAAGAACACTGTGTTTACTCTAGCCATTGTAAAAGATTTGTTGGTTTTCGTATGGACATGTAGAATTGACAAGATTCATACCAGAAAGTGATTAGGTGCTTGCTGAATGGAGGTCTGTATTGGAGAAAATGGCATCTGTGGGAGGCAGTTTTCGTGTGCCCTGATGGCCCTATTTTAGTAAATTTTAGGCCCTAAAAAAGGCCCTAAAAGGCCCTAATTTTTTTTCATGAAAGTCTCTATGAACCCTGTTTTACCACAGTCAGCCCAAACCTACCTCCTCTAGTGTGTGCGGCTCTGGCAAGAGACAGGGGGCATAGGTGGTGAAACTCTGGTTACAGTAATCAGCACAGTCCTGAACACAAAGAACACCACCATCATAACAAGACAACACATTACTCATGTAACACGTGGCAAATCCTTCCATAGTGAACTAAATAACCCCAGCCTGAAAACACAAAGATACACGAGGAGGAGGAAGGGGTGGAATGGTAGAGCATAAATAAGCCACTCTATACCTATCATAATGCAGATAAACCACCAACCACAAAACATGTCTAATAATTTAATAACTTTTTTTCATTTATCATAGATTTAAAACCACAGCCACCAAAGAAACAGATAGTTTTTTCTCAGACAATAAGATAGTCAGTTTTTCTCAGACAATATATGGTGTTCTTATCTACTCTGGTTTGTTTGCAGAACTCCTGAAAAAAAACCAACAGATCCTTTTTAAACTTATTAAAAGATGGAGTGTGGCCCTGACACAAATCGTTTAACTTCTCAGGAACAGATCCAGATTGAACAGCAGATCTTGGATCATTCTCATAATATATGATTACCCCGCTTCACGAGAAAAATATAACAAAGTTTCTACAAAAATAACCAGACCAATGATGTAAAAGGATTCACACCACATTTAAATAACAGCACTTGTCATATCTAATGTGCCTCTGAATTCATTTCCTTGCAAATATGTGTGTTCAAACTTGGCAAAGGTCTGCACACTCCAGAGTGTGCTTCCGTTTTCACATATCCTGACAATGTAAACATTTTCAATTATACCCTGCATGCCTTCACTGAGAGGTTAAACATTTTCAAAGCTCCACTGCCTGTTTCCTTAAAAAAAACAAAAGTTTGGTCACTTTCATAACAAAATATTGGTTCACTGGCACCTGTCTGTCTGTCCTCTTTTACAGTTGCTCAGTATCATAACCTCACCTTGAACTTGATCTTCAAGGGCACAAAACAAGGTCGACCGGAATCCACATCATGAGGCACCACAACACGTGGTTTGGCAGCCAGGACATACAGGTGACGGAATGCCTGCAGGTGGTACCTGAAAGTATAGGTGACAGGGATTGTACCTGGGAATGAAGCAGTGATTACATGAAGAATATATTAAGGGAAAAATGACGATTGCCATCTTGGGCATATATCTATCAACTATAAGACAAATGGGCTGATCAACCTCCTGATACTTTCTAATCAAATCAAAACTTTTGTTCAAACAAAAGAAAAAAGACTGACATATGAAATGATGTGAAATAACAAAGAAAATCCAGAACTTCTAATTTTATCCATGCACCGGAAAGAAGTTGTGTACCCCTTAACACAGAAAATACAGGCTACATCTGCCAAGTTCTGCACAGTACAATAAATTGATGTTTTGCAGACCAATCATTTGATGAAATTTCTACATAAATGCCATATAAAGAATGGCATGAAACAACTTTGTTCACGTTACACTGATACAAATTCCTGATCTATATGATTTTAAAATGACCGTTACTAATAAAATTCATTGTGCCTTGTACAAGCCAGTATTTAAAAAGGGCAACATGGGGAAGAAAAACAAGTCCTTATTTAGTGTCAGTACTTAACTCCCTTGACAAGCGGGCGCCTGCTAGCGCCCGACCGGAAATCACACAGCCAAAAGGCTGAGCGCCTGCCAGCGCCTGGTAAAACACGTGGCAACAATGGGCGCCGCCATGTTTCTCATAGAAGTGTCGCGAGAACGTGACTTCCTTCTTCCTGTAGCCATTTACTTCGTTTTGCAAAAAAACCGCGAGTCAATCCGTGCCGTGGTTCTCGAGTTATGAATTTTTTAAAGTTTGAGGTCGAAATGCTGTTCTTCACCATGGCTAACCTTGATTTCTGCCGTTCTATAATGAGATTTAGTGATGAAGATACTGTGATTTGTAGGATTTACGGCATAAGACTTAGTGAAAGTCCTGGGTAATGAAGCTTAGAGTGACCTAGATTTCGACTGGGATGAGGTTCCAGGTATGATGAACAACGATTCGGAAGAAAGTTCTGAAGAAGATTTTTTTTTTCCCCGAGTAAATGGCTCATGTGACATTCTTCAAACTTACGATATAGCAACATATATATTTGCAGGAATTTTAAAAATTATTTTCATTTCATTCTTTCCTTTCCTTTCTTTTAAATTATTTTTTTAATTTAGTAACCATGTTAAAATTATGGAGTTACCTATCTGCGATGGTTTACGGTGTAACTAAGCTCAGATAAGTGCATACTGAAGAGGGTTAAAAAAAGGCAACCTGGGGAGAGAAAAACAAGTCCTTATTTATTGTCAGTACTAAAGATGGGAAACTTGGGGAAGAAAAACAAGTCCTTACTTATTGTCAGTACTGAAGATGGGAAACTTGGGGAAGAAAGCTATCAACAAGGCTCCCACAGCTTCTGGAGTGGTGCTCAGTGTGTACCTGAAATAAAGTTACACAACCCCTCATTTGTACATGACAGACAATGACATATTTTACAATGTTCACATAAAGGGATGGGCCACAAAACAAACAAATTCTGAAGGAACTATACATTTTTCAAAAAATCACTGGACAACCTGATCTTTGACATTCTATCTGATCCGTTAAAACTCTGGACCTAAGGAGCTTCAGCTTGAGAGCATAGACACATACGACGAATGCTCTCCTCACCATTCTTTCTCCCTTACTGCAAAAAGATGCACACACTAACAGACTTTTTAATCAGCAACTGCTTTTTAAAATCAATGTATTTCAAACAGAACCAGGAGAGAATTTAGTAACTACAGTGAGCCAAACTGCAAGAGAGCGCCATAAAAACTACTCTGAATTATTTGAAAAAAAAAAAAAGAAAGAAAGAAACCCAGCAAAGCATAAATTCACTAATCATTACAACAGAAGTTTTGGGCCTCCAAATCAAGTTTCAGCAGTGTCGACTTACTTGCCGCCTCCCAGGAAGAGAAGTCCAGTGGCCATGGAGTGGGCCATATGTGAGCCATACATGGCTCCTCCATACTGCTGCCCCCCACCCGCTTCCTCAGGAACCGACACATCCGCAACACCTCCAGCTCCCCTGTGCCTGACATCACCTGCATGCAGACAACGATGATTTCAGAACCAGGCCATGTGACACAAAATGACAAACAATGTCACATTAACTGCAATGTGACACAAACAATAAATGATGACACAATTGACAAACAAGCTTTCCTTTCTCCCTTATTTGCTTGGGTGATTTATTTTTTTTTGTCTCCATTTATCTGTCAACTGCTCTGTTTGAATGAGTTCATGACCATGTTCTTGCGCATTTCAGGCATTGTCGTACACAGTCAGTCAAAAGACCAGAAAAAGACATTTGTTTTCTATCTTTGTTCTTTGGCTGTATGTTTCTCTGCAAGTTTCTTTCTGACTGCTTTCTTTCTTTAATCTAAGTCACTGGGAAGAGGTACAGCATCTGTGCAGCTAAAGCGATGATTTCCTGATCTCAAATCTCCAATCTCAAATTCAAGCCCCAATACAATGTAGATGAAAAACTAAATGCTACAACAGATGTGTACTTGTTAACGCTCAAGCTGTGAACTTGCAATACATGAAGACACCGTAAGAAAGGAAGACACACATGGCTGATGACAGCTTAATTTGATACCCCTACAAGTACATGAACACCATTCTCCTTCCCTCCATCTCCCTCAGCTCTGACCCTCTTGCTGACCTACAAAAGGTGCAGGGGTCAGGCTTCCAGGATGTCAAACATCCAATCAAGTGGTAAACTGACTGACCATGGCAAGCGAGATGAGCAGAACACTGGTGCAGTTCTCCATCATGCTGCGGCCAGCCTGTTCACACAGGTTGGGGTCAGGAGACGGTTCAGCAACCGCCGCATGTACTGCAACTGCAAACGTATCATTGTCTCTCGTTAGGTTCAGTCAGGCTTCTTCAAACCACTACCTACATTCTCTTAAAAACAAAGAAACATTCATAATACCCACCGTTTGGCAAATGCTTCTCACATAAAACTATACATGTGTGTGTGAGTGTGTGAGCGCATGTGTCTAGGAGAGAGAGAGAGAGAAAGAGAGAGGAGTGGAGTGTGTGTGTGTGTGTGTGTGTGTGTGTGTGTGTGCACGCAGTGGGGGGTGGGTGGGGTTGGGGTGGGGGTGTGTGGGTGTGCATGCGTGTGTGTGTGTGCGTGCACCACACGTTGTGAGCATGCTCGCCCATGTTCAAGCACACATACACATTTTAAATGTACATCATAAAACAGTCATCTTCTATCAGAGAATAAAAAGTAAATGCAGTGTGAAGACTTTACCAGTAAATCGTACGCTGCCTTGTTGGCTGTTCCAGCAAACTTCAGTCCCAGCACCATGGCACTGCCTGCTACGATGTTGATCCAGGCTTGACTGTTACATACATACACAGACAGACAATACCCTTGTTGTGAAAATTCAAATAAACATGAAAAGGCGCACACACATGCATATTTCAGTTAGCATATTTCAAAACATAAACATTTTCTTTCTCAGTTCCTATTGTGTTACATTCCCTAAATTCACAAAACAGTATTCTTAGGACCCAACACAGACAAAATGGCATACTGCCACTCTGCAGGAGGATCATATCAATATATTTTCACCAACAGGAGTGAAAATCTTACTGCTTTATACAGCATCATGATCCACAGATCATTGTATAGGACTGATTATAACGTTAAGTAGCCTTAGTTGCAAACAATTCACGAGGATTTTACTCAGACTGGCTGAAAAAATACATGTTGAAGCTTGCGGTTGTGGTTAAACATTGACACAAGTTTGTATCTCTGATGTTTTTGTAAATTTACCAACATTTACCTCATTGTTTCAAAGTCGATGTTCTCATCCATGTCTTCGTTCTCTCCTCTTCCAATCTCCTGAAGGCAAACTTCTCACAATCTGCACATATGCACAAAAAACAGATAAGCCTCTGTAAGACAGACACTGACATTATCACAGTCAGTGTTGGGACTAGGTTACAAGATTTCAAGTTGAAAACTTAAAATATAAAGATGAGAATACAGTAAATAAGACTATGCCACTTCACATCTGACAGGCCCAATTCTAACTATGAACTTATAGCAAGCCTGAGCAATCATTACAAAAGAATATTTGTGGGTGTAGCCCAAAATGCGCAAAGCTTAAAATATTTTGACAATGTCAGTGAAGTATAAAACTTCCATGTTCTATTAGATGTATTTGTGTGTATAGATATATATTCCAGAAATGTACAAAAATCAGTTCTAATTTCATTACCCATACCTATTTCTAATATTTAATTTCATGCTAAGTATGCCAACAACAACAAAACAAACAAACAAACCCTATCCCCACTCCTCAAAAGGAGAAATCCTGTCCACTCCAGATCTGTACAACTGAGCTGACTGAACAAAAATGCTTTATGTATCTGGGGCACATAAAGTTGTCCTCTAATCAAATAACATTGCTAAAGTGACTCTCTCCCAGTGGAAGATCCAAATTCATACCAGTCGGTGACATGCCCTATCGTATTTATGACTGACAATCATCAATCATTCCATTTAGTAATCACAGCTGACAATGACACCTGGAATTACCTCAGGTATGTTACTCTCCAGCCAACTGCTGCTTGGTACCACCGAGTCCCACAGCACCAGGCCCGGGCTCAGCGTCTGTAATCCCACAATCAACGTTTTCAAAAGTTGCACAGTCCATGTATGAACCAATCATGACAGATTTCAAAAATTTTATTTTAAATAAGAAAAACTCAAAAGAAAGGATAACGACCACAATTCTTTGAAGTGTACAGTTCTGTATCACACGCTTTGAAATTCACTTTCACACAAAACATACATAAAAACACATATCTACTTTCTCATCCGAGTTCTGCATATTTACCACTCTGTGTCTGTAACAAGAAAGATTACCTTTTAGTTTGCAGACATGTATACTGACATTAGAAAAAAAAAAGAAAAAGAGCTGGTGAACTCACACGAAGCAGGAGAAAGTCCGGTTGGGGGCGAACATGATCCAACATGAACTGTGTATCAGGGGCTTCCAACCACTCTGCCACGGGCACTGCAACCACACACAGTGTTGACTCATCACCTTACACCACTGGCATGCATGTGGCTAAAAACAAAAAGCAAAAAAAAAAACTCTCTAAGAATATTTGTTGCTTTGTGATTCCCCTTCAAAACTGAAGACTGAAATGTTGAATTATTCAAAACACAAATGGATAGAGAGTGTCTGGGAATAGGTCTTACAAAAAAACTGCTGTTGACAAATCAGACAATCACCACAGATTTTGACCTGACCTGACTCACCTCAGAAACCCTTGCCATACTGAGAATGTGTAGATAATAAAATACAGTGTCAATTAATGACAAAACGCAATTTTCATACATATGTTTACTACTCTCCAATTATTCCTATTCAAATTTCACATTTAATTTCAAGTTTCTCTACTGTTTTCAGCCATCTCATCTCACCTTTACAAATCCCCCCAAAATACTGATGTATATTATCTTGCACATGAGGGACTTATTGATGTATTTCTTTACAATATTATCAAGCTAACAATGGTTTCTCAAAGTAATGAAAAAGCCCTTCACGTACCAGATTTGCTTCTGTCTTTTTCTCCACTCACAAAGACAATTTGCTGGAATTCAAAGCAGTTTCCTGCCTACCTGACACAATGAACAGCCAAGATCTGCACCCATTTTACAAACCCAACATCCTGGTCATGTGAAGTTCGTCACCTACCTTCAAGAACCTCCAACCTGCCATGTTAAGTACTGACATTGTCTTCTACAGTGCTCAGTCTGTCATGTGAAGTTCTTGTCATCTGTTTTTCAAATAGGAAACACTATCATGTAAAGTTCTGCCACCTGTCTTTCAACAGTCCTGATCCTGACATGTAAAAGTTCTGTCACTGTCTCAACAGTCTCCATCCTGTCATGTAAAATGCTGTCACCTGTCTCCACAGTCTCCATCCTGTCATGTAAAATGATGTCACCTGTCTCCAACAGTCCCAATCCTGTCATGTAAAATGCTGTCACCTGTCTCCAACAGTCTCCATCCTGTCATGTAAAATACTGTCACCTGTCTCCAACAGCCTCCATCCTGTCATGTAAAATGCTATCACCTGTCTCCAACAGTCCCAGGTCATCCTGTCATGTAAAATGCTATCACCTGTCTCCAACAGTCCCATCCTGTCATGTAAAAGTGCTGTCACCTGTATTCAACAGTTCTGATCTGGCATGTAAAATGCTGTCACCTGCGTTCAAATCCTAATCCCGACATGTAAAATGCTGTCACCTGTCTCCACGGACGGTCCTGATCTAGTATGTAAAATGCTGTTACCTGTCTTCAACAGAACCAATTCTGACATATAAAGTGCTGTCTTCAACCTGCCTGTCTTCCACAGTCTTGGTCTGTCATAAAAAAAAAAATGCTATCACCGGTCTTCAACAGTCCAAACTCTGACATGTAGAGTGATGCCATCCATCTTAATGTCCCCATCTTGTCATGTAAAGTTCTATCACCTGTTAACTGTCCCCACCATATCATGCAAAGTTCTGGTCATCTGTTAACAGTCCCTACCCTATCATATAAAAAATCAGTCAACTGTCTTCTACAATCCTCATTTTCTCACATAAAGCTGTCACCTATCTTTACCCTATCACGTACCTGTTTCCAGAGCGGAAGAAACAGCATGCCCAATGCCAGTGTTGCCCCTGGTGATGTCACATCCACATTCACACAATCTCCTTCCTGATGGACACAATGACGGCATAAAAACAACGTGGCTATGAGGAGATGCATATGAGGAGATACACTAGATGGTTGGAACTCTTGGAGGTGATATATTGCAAAATACTGAAAAAGACAGAAAGGAAAATCTGACATATAGGGAAATCAGATAAGCAGATGTTATCAATCTATGAACCCCACTTCTGTTCATTAACAGTTCATTTTCACTGGTTTTAAGAGCTTCATGAAGTTTAATGTCACGTCCTCAATTCGAACAATCATCGATTTAATAATCTATTGTATATGTTTATACATTAAAGTCATCCATTTCTTTGCATGCTTAGATGGGAATTTCTGTAACATAAATTTATACCATTATTCATTATCTTTACTTCTCCATTTTTGCTGCATCCCAACTGGCAGTTCTCTAGAAAAAAACCATGGATTACAACTGAAAGTGCCACTAATGTTGGATCAACTAGATTCTTGCCATGTGTGTGGATAGACAGAAAAAAACAGGAATACGCTTATTGCCTGTTCCTTTACACCCCATCATGGAGATAATGGAAACATGACAAATGATGATCCTCAATCAAAAAAAAAAAAAAATTTTTTATTCCATAAAGACTTCCTCAGATTGCTTCTAAAATGATCATGTTAAAGGTATTTTACAAAAGAAGATCCCTCAACACCTTAATATTAAATGAATCAGAAAAAGAGAGGAAGAGAGAGAGGGGGGAAAGGGGGGATAGAGGAAGAGGGGGAGACAGGGGTAGGGTGGGCATGGGGGCGAGACTGACATGCAAAGACACACACACACAGAAAGATGATGAAAAATAGAGGGAAGATGGGTTAAGAGGGCATAGATGTGGAGGGGAGAGATGGGAGTGAGTTGGGGACTATCTATATAACCTAACAAGTAATCCTTCAGACACATGCTCTTTTATGAACCAATCATATAGTTAACTATGTATACATCTGAAAGATCAAATGAACTACTTCAATGCACATTAACAGGAAATCTCTTTTACAGTATCACCAAACACTGTTCAAACGCACTTAGGATCATGTTCAAGCGTGGAAAAAGTGAATGCTCTGACATATAATGTATGCATGTGTATATATATGTCTGTGTGTGTGTGTGTGTGTGTGTGTGTGTATGTGTTTTTGTGTGTGTGTGTGTGTGTAACATGCATCCATTATTACATTCTATTATGTTTTACTACCCAAAGATGTAAGTAATGTGTGTGTATAATCATTTCAAACAAATAAAATGACATACAATGCAACTGACCTTGATGAGGTAGCTGGGAGATCGATATCGCTCTCTGTAAATGCCAGGCTGGAAGAGACATGGAACAGAAACAATCACTGTTTATTTAGTCCCCCCTGAAACATCAACATCAGAAGTATACTCCATGAACAAATATCCCTCAATGATGCTCAGTGTAGCCTGAAAACACAGTGCCATTACTGTTCATGCAGAACAAAGACCTTCACAAGTAACTGATGTTCATGCATCTTGGACGGTACACTAAGTCCAACCAAGCTCTGAAGATACTCTCAGAATCTGATGCTATGTAACTCTCTCCATCCATCTGGTTACACATGTCTAGTCTCATCAAGTGTGTTCTTAAAAGAATGTCTCCACTTTCAGATCTAACTTTCAAAGCCTTGAACTACCTCCACCACACAGTTTCTCTGGGCAGAATCACATGCCCAAATATTTAAGGACCAGGGGTAGGGAAGTTATGCGGTGGGGAGCACTGTGCTCAAACTACACCAAGCAACAATTGTTTTTGTGGAGGTGGTGTGAGTGTGGGGGGTATTAGCAATACCCTTGTGATGCTTCTTGTTTTGGCACAAGAAGATGACATCACTTCATTTGACTTCTCTTCCTTAAAGGACCAGATGTGAACACATATGCACAATTGCTATGAAGAGACACTGAGATATATATCACACTATCCGCCTTCTACCTTTTTAACGTTTCAATGTGTAGGCATTCTTCCATCATGTTTCACTGCCTTTCTGTTGATTTAACCACCTCTGTTAAGTATTACTTGAGCAGCCTGAATGTAAATTTGCACTGATGAATATCAACAGACTTTTCTCATGAAAGCAGTTTTACTGTAACCTGACTCAGAAACCTCACCACAGACTGCCAAATACAGCAGTGAAACAAATCTGTCTAGGTCTCTAATGAGATAAACAGAAAAGCACAACATAAACCGGGGCAAAAAAGAAGAATGTTATTACAATAAACAGATTTTTGTTTTCGATAACAGACATGTACATAATTACTCTGATGACCTGACAAACTCTAATTCAATGACTCACCAAAGGTCGCCTCTGTCCTCCAACCATCAAATGACACAAAATGTCAGCCATGTTGTGATTGGACAGACCCACAGCTTGCTTTTTCCTTTCTGCAACCAAAATGTTACTCTAAGAAATATTATTGCCATTTTTTTCACACAAGGATACAAATCAAACTATGGTTAAAAAGAAGGCTGTAAACAAGAGTACTACTAAACTCAGCTAAAATTTTCATTTAAGATTAAAGATTTTCCAGATTTTGATGAATGGTCAGCAGGGTTAAGGTTTCATGGGTGATCACAATGCTGATTAAATGTGAAATCACCTACTTAACTTTGAAGAAGTAGTCACTCTGAAACAATGCTATTGGATATGTTACAATGATTTATGGTTGACAAATTAGAAATTCAAATGAACATTGTTTTTTTCTAGTGGTGAAAACAATATCGTCAGTCACAAAATGACTGAAATGAATTAAAATTTTACTGATTGTTCAGCACAGAATGTTCATTGCATATGATTTTTTTTAATGTTCTACATCTTCCATGCTGTATCCATCTGACTGCACTATCTTTATATAAATAACACCTGGAACACTCTACAGATCATCTTGATCAACAAATAAAAATCAACATTTACTATCACTGTCATTATTTTTCTTAAATCAGTGATAATTCTTACGCACAAATGTGCATCTCTGATGCATAAAATTCCCATCTGACGCACTGAAACTCTGGCTAGTGCGTCACAAAGACGTACCAAAATCTATCGTGACACACTAATTTTCTCCTGTACGCATTATAACTCTGAGCAGTGCGTCATGCAAAAGTGCTTTAGTCCTATCCACCACAATTGAAGTTGTTTAGAAACATAACTTTCCTCTGCATTTTAGTATGTTCTGGATCAATGAACAACTTATGCTTGAGAACTCTTCTCTACTGAAAACCCACAAGAGTCGTCAAAATAGACTACCCAGTCTATGACTGGACCATAGGGTGACATGATTAAGCTAAGCACGAAAATCATGGAAAACCACATACAGTATTCAGCTTTTTGAGAATCAAATCGACAGGTCAGCTGCAGCTTGCGGGTGATAATCCACCAATGGAACAAAAAGTCGAGAGAACTATGCACGCATCACGAATAATTAAAATGGCTCCATTACGGATGTACAAACGTGTGACGCACTGTGCAAAAGTGGACAGTCTATATGGTATTGGTCGAAGGTTCCACGAATATTCATCACTTTACCAGTGTCACCTGGCTTCCAATGATCATCGCATTGCGACTGGAATATGGTCAAGCAATAAATTATTTCAGCACTGAAGCAAATTGCTCGCATAGTGGAAATTCTGTGATGATCAGCGAAGAGGACATCCCACAAATCAAGTTTCACTGTTAAAATCCTGATTGTGTAGGTACTCGCATTTATTCATATTAGTTGATAATACTTTTCTAACACTGAAACAGGAACCTGAATAATAATTCAGCACAATCTGGAACCTGAATAATTATTCAGCACAATCTGGAATGTTTTATTAACTTTACCATTGGCACCTCTGTGCTTATCTGTACAAATTTCTGTCTCTTTGTGTATTTATGTGTGTAAGCTAATGACAGCACGCTTTGCGCACACGTCTGTGTCACTATATTTTCAAGCAGTTATAAATGGTGACCCCCTAAATATTTCTGTGACCCCTGAAAATTAGGAAACAAGTTTTTCACACTAAGTGTGACCCCCCTAACTTTATGGAAATAATTATCACTGTAAATATTGATCTTACAAAAATGTCCAAGTCAACTCAACATTCAGCATATTCATATTACAGACCAAAACATCATTGATCTTTAGCAGATAGCATATATTAGCAATTAAATAAAAAATACAGAACAAATAAATGCATTTGAATCATACCACTACAAACATTCAGATTTTGCTTTATATACAGCTACAGTACCAATAAATATTTGCAAAAACAGCCTTGTCTAGTTAATCCAATCAGAACTGGGGAGAAGTGAACTGATAAGGAAAGTAAGATGGAAAAAGGCAAGAGACTGAGATTACTGACCCCAAACATGACCAGGCCCAAGGCCAGCCCTGCAGCCAAGGAGTAGGATTCTCTGTCGATGCAGTTCTCCATTCAGGCCCTGGAGGCCGACCTGTCAACATATGTTGAGGTAAATTGACTAGTTGATACATGTTGAGGTAAACCCACCTGTCAACAAATGTTGAGGTAAACCAACCTGTCAAGGTAAACCAACCTGTCAATATATGTTGAGGTGATGGGGCCTTTAGTTGTTTCACAATGTTTCTGTACTTTATTCTTCTCATATGAAAGTTATGTTAATCAGGCATGCCGGTTATCTCTTTTCACCAGTTTTTTCTCAAGTGTTACTCAAATCTAATGAAGAGAAAAAAGGTGTGTGTCATATAAAAGGTTGTGGAGGTAAAAGTTCTGAATCCGCTGCAGTTATTTGATTCTTGATTAGTCTCTTCATGTTTTGCTTCCCACACCACATCCTCCTCCCATCAGAACCCTTCTTGTTTTCAAGCTGACATGCTTAATTAACAGATCTGACTGAATGTTAACACAAATCACTTTGTACTTTGAACAAAACCTTAGAAACAGGAAAAGACATCTAAAAAAATCTTGTTCTTTAGTATAAAATTGATAAAGGTTTGGTAAAAGACTATGGTTGTAGGAAAGCATTCCTTTGATGAACGAGCATATGCCTAACATGGATTAACAGCCAGCACTGCTTGTGCAATCCACTCAGGTAGCACGTAAAAAATGAAGCAAATAAAGGAAATATCAAAATGAATAAAACAATAAAGGGGTTCCAACCTTTCCTACACATCCTCACCTGACACGAAACCACAGAATCAACAACAGATGAAATGGACAACTACAAATTAACAATCATTCAAGTCTGGCATATCAGTGTGGGTGAACTAAGCTATCAATATAGCCTTGAACAGGAGCAAGAACAACTCCTCATCCTTGCTCTTGGTTGGTTTGTTGTTGTTGTTCATCTTACACTGTCTTCTCACTCAAATGAGCGGCCTGGTTTTCATTTCTCTTTCAAATACATCACACAATTAGCTGATCTAAAAAAAAAAAAGAAAAGAAAAAGAAAAAAAAAAAAAGCTATTTGTTCTTGAGATAACAGTTCAAAACACTCAACAGACTTGTCAGTATGAATAAAAACAAACATTTTTCAAAATGATTCTCAGACCTGTGAGCCCTTCATAGTGACAGTCTGTCTTACCATGGTTGATCCGAGTTTAGGAGTCACCTTGCATCACTCACAAATGACATAACGCCAACTCACTGTGACTGTGTAATCACCTTTGAGCTTCAAGTGTCTTGTCTGAACCATATTCAAAACCCTTCCATAAGATGAGTGCAAGAGCAAGTATTTACAGACCATATACTAACTTTCAGCGTTGAATATAGCGACAGGCCCTTGTTTGAGTGATATGAATTGTGTGAACAGGACTATATACTATCAAAAAATTCCCCGCTCTACCTTTTAAAGCCATCATCTTCCCCCCATTCCTGCCCTTTGAGGTCATCAACGTATCACTACCCTACCCTCTGCAACCATTAACCTATCTCAATTCCCACCCTTTAAATGATCAACCTATCGCCTTTTCCACCCTTCCAAATCATAATGTTCTTCCCATCTGTACCCTTCTTAGCCATCAACCTATCTCAATTCCTACCTTTTAAAATATCAACCTATCCCCATTAGAATTGTCTTATTCCCTACCCTGTCTAGCCATCCATCTAAAACAGATCATCCCCATTTCTTCCCTTATAGTAGTGCACATTTGAAAGTTGATCCTGAGTGATGATCTGCCGTTATAAGTTATTTTGCAACTGGTCCACACTGAATGAAAAACAGCAGCCTATCTCCATTTCAACCCTTATTGACCAGTCCAATTCCAACCCTTAAAAACATCAACCTATTACCTTTTAACCCCCATCAACAACATCCCCTTTTAATCCCTTAAAAATGTATCCCGCTTGCAAGCTCCTTTAACCTGTAGACTACGGCTGGCCACGATCGTGGCTTCCATGGTAGACTGCATGAGGCCACGATCGTGGCTCTGTTTACATAAGGTGTTAGCCCGTGAAGTCACCGCCATTAAACATCCGGGCAGCGGCCTCATTTGCATTACAAGCCATCCTCTGGTAACTTGTACTAGCATGTCGACTGATTGGAGTCCGATATGACTAAAAAAAAATGAGTTCAACAGAAAGTGACCGAGATGTGGAGGTGCGTGAGCGTGACGCAAGTGACGAGTCATTTGTTGCAAGCGACAGCGACGAAAGTGAAGCCGGTAAGTGGACAGAACTTGGAAAGTTTGAAATTTTGAAATCGGATCTTGTCACCCAGTGTTGTTGGATAGATAGCAGTTTGTGGTACGCCACCAGAGAGGGGGGGAGGTGAGGGTGGTGGTGGGAGTCAAATTGCACTGACGCTCTATTTCTGACCAAATCAAACCAGCGAATCCGAATTTTTTTTATTGTGAATGCTGTAAACATTGCTAAAAGGAGGGTAAAGTATAATATTTTGTTTGAGACCATACATCTATCTTGTCTTTGAGTCATTCATGTTCAAAACAAACACAATGTGTGTGGTGTGGCAAAGTGGGTGTGTGGTCCCATCAAGAAATGGTTTAGGTATAATCATAGTTATATTTTGGCAATTTTATGATGCAATCTATTTCTTATTATGGAAAGCACACATGAAACCGCTGAATTCTTGATATGTTCAGTTTAAGTCTTCACTGTAATTAGTAAAAAAAAAAAAAAAAAATCAAAAAAAATTATTATATATTTACAGTAACGTTGTGATATTCATTTTATTCATGAATAAAACAAATGTCATGAACATAGTAGAGAAACAAAATAATCATAAAATTTTTTCTCTGTAATTCAGAATCTGATGCTGAAGACAGTGTACAACAAGTCAATGGAAGGAGTGGACCTTGGTGATGCCAAGCTGTACCAGTACCTGACTGAGAGGAGGACAATGAAGTGGACATCAAAAGTGGCCTTCTCTCTGTTTGGGAGAGCTGTCCTGAACAGCTACCTGATCTATAAGCTGAACACCAGCGACGCCCCCATACTCTTCAGGTACCACTTCATGATTTCAGTGGTGGGGGGCCTGGCTGGAGACTACTGTCCACCTCAGAAAGTTGTGCGCCGAAGGCGTCAAGCTGCTGAAATTAGAACTGCCAGAGACAACCCCCAGCCCCATAGGCCCCACCATCTCAGGCAGGTCCAGCTCATCCCCTGGAAGGCCATGATCTGATCAAGCTGGTTGCAGGAAGGAAGAAAAACTGTGTAGTAGCTGGTCATGCCACTTGTGTATGTCCTGGCTGGGAGTGCAGTGGCTGTGGTGTGGGACTGTGCTCTGAGTGTTTTTTCTGCCTACCACAAGAGGCCAAGACACTAGTGCTTTTTGTGAGCTATGTGCAACATATTTTTCTGCAGGTTTTTGCTTATTTTGAGTGTTTGGACACTGTGATTGGTGAATTGTGACAATTCAAAGACTATTGAAATGGGGAGTTTGTGTTATACTCCCTGTTTGGCTAAGTATACTTACCATGTCAGACCATAGCATTAAACGGCTGTCAGTCAGCTCTGTCAGGCCGAAGTTTTGTGGCCAATGCAGTCATAAGATAGCACGTGACGCCCACCCTACTTCCGCCTACGGAAGATGCCGAAGTTCGTGTACTGTACGTCATTCAATGAGGCCTGCGCGCAAGGCAACCCCCCAGGGAACTTTGGCGCATGGTAAGTATACTTAGCCAAACAGGGAGTATAACACAAACTCCCCATTTTGGCATCGTATACTATACCATGTCAGACCATAGCAGAATTTAAAGGAATAGGAGGAGGGCCGAGCGCCCTAATGGTCCTCCTGGGGTAGACCGATATGGCTGCATTGGCCGCCACAAATGAAATCCCTTTAGAACCATCAGCCTGGTCATGCGGATGTCCCTTAAATAAAAGTTTATGAAAGGGTTCTCCGAACGCCAGTAGGCTGCCTCTAGGAGATGGCGCACGGGGACAGAGTGCTGGAACGCTGAGGACGTGGCCAGCGCTCTGACCTCATGGGCTCGGGGTGAAAGGGCTGGGAGGTCTTTGTACGCCTGGGCATAGGCATATCTGATAGTATTGGAGCCACCTAGAGATAGTGCCCGCCGATATGTCCTTCTTGTTGTTGGGGTTGATGGAGATAAGAAGGCGTCTCTGCGAGGAACGCCTGGGGCGGGAACGCTCCCAGTAGTATCTGAGGCACCTAGAGGGGCACAGGTCCATGTCCCCACCCCGCTCGCTGCCTAAGATATCCGCTAGAGAGCGGATCAGAAGGAAGGAGAGAGGCCGTGCCCGGTTCCTGGTTCTTCGCTAAGAACTCAGGTAGGAACTTAAGTGAGACCGAGCCGTCTCTGTGAAAGGCGATGTCCCGAGGGTCCCCGCTGAGGGCATGAATCTCACTTCGCCTTCTGGCTGAGGCCAGGGAGAGAAGGAAGGTGGTCTTGAAGGAGAGGAGGTCAAAGGGAATGGAGCGGAGGGGCTCGAAAGGGGGTTTCTGAGGGCGCCTAATACCAGAAAGAGGTCCCACAAGGGGGTGCGCCTAGGGGACTGAGCTTCCCGTAGGCAACCCCCCGAGATAGTTCTCTGAGGAGAAAGTCATTGTCGAAAGATGGGCCGCCGAGCTGTCGGATGGTGGTGCATACGGCCGATCGGTAGCCCCGAATGGAACTAGCCGAGAGTTTTAAAGAGGATGAAAGGTGGGATAGGAAATTGCCTAACTGGATGTTGGAGGGGTGTAGGTAGGGGACCGAGTTAGCCGCCGTGCACCACGTGACCCATCTCTCCCATCGGTAATTATAGAGGGACTCTGTGCTAGACCTACGTGAGGCCGAGGCCAAGTCTCGTAGTCCCTGCGATGCTCCCGCTTCTGTCAGGGTCTCTAGGACAGACCGGGGTCTGTCGGCGGGGGCGGCAGGGACCGGTGGTCGCAATTTGGCTGGCATAGAAGCCAAGCGTGTAGGCGAAGCATCTGGGGATTGGAGTGAGGGAGGCCCCGAGCGAGGTTGTCTGAGCAAGTCCCACCGAGGGGCTAGCTGGAGAGGGGGAACGTGAGTTAGGGACCTGAGGTCCGGGAACCACGACTCAGTCGGCCACCACAGGGTTATGAGGATGAGTTTGGGTCTCTCCAGCCTGGCCTTCCTGATCACTTTGTGAAGTATGGGGAAGGGGGGAAAGGCGTAGGCGATGAGTCCCGTCCAGGGGAGGGAGAGCGCATCGACCGCGTACGCTCGGGGGTCCGGGACTGGAGAGACATACATGGGGAGTCGATGGTTGAACCGTGTGTCGCAAATAGGTCGACCATGGGCTTGAACCAGTGGTCCCAGACAGAGGTTAGTGTCAGCTTGTTCAGGGTCCACTCTGTGTGCAGAAGGGTCCCTGACCGGCTGAGAGTGTCTGCCAGGATGTTGCATGTCCCCGCTATGTGTCTCGCACGGAGGGTGGTTCCCCGTGCGTGGCACCAGCGAAGGAGGGCCTCTGTCCGTAGAGAGAGGCCAATGGAGTGAGCGCCCCCCCCCCCTTGTTGACGTAATGGGCTACCGACGTGTTGTCCCTGAGGAGGAGAACCAGTCGGTGCGAGATTAGATGTTGGAAGTGGAGGAGGGCCAGCCTGACCGCTTCCAATTCTAATATGTTGATGTGGAGGCGAGCCATCTGTGCGTCCCACATTCCGAGGCATGACTGTCCCCCAAGTGGGCCCCCCAGCCCGAGTTGGAGGCGTCCGTGTATAATTCAAGGGACTGAGTTGGGAGAGAGATCGGAACGCCGGTGATCAGGGTAGACGGATTGAGCCATTCCTCCGTGGCGCCCGAGAACCAGGGGCCGAGGGGAATGGTCAGGTCCCAGCGGTCCGAGGTCTGGGACCAACGACGACGGAACTCCCTCTGCACCTGGCGTTTGGGGACCCGACCCAGCGGAATAAGGGCAGAAAGGGACTCCATCATCCCTAAGAGGGAGGATAGAGTTCTGGCCCGAGGTGTGCGATGCTTCGCGGAGGCGCAAGATGAGGTCCCACAATCCGGGCGGACCTCTCCGGGGTCGGGGCGACCTTCATGGTAATCGTGTCGAAACTCATGCCCAGGAAAGAGAACCTCTGACTGGGAATGAGTTCGCACTTGAGGGGGTTGGTTACAAACCCCAAGGTGGAACAAAGGCTGAGGAGGCGAGTGGTGTGGGCTTGGCACTGAGCCTGGGAGGAGGCTAGGACAAGCCAGTCGTCGAGGTAAACCAGGAGGTGAATGTCCTCCTGCCTGGCCAGGGCGGCCATCTCCTTGACAACCTTGGTGAAGAGGAAGGGTGCCAGGGAGAGGCCAAAGGGGAGAGCTTTGAACTGGAACACCCCGAGCTTGCCAGACAAACGGAGGTAACGTCTGTGCACCGGGTGAATAAGGATCTGGAAATACGCATCTTTCAGATCTATGGAGGTAGCCCAATCTAGGTGGTGAATGGAGTCTCTGATCTGGGAGAGCGTGTCCATCTTGAACTTGGTATGTCTGAGGAACTTGTTGGGGAGAAAGGTCGAGGATGGGCCTCCATCCCCCCGAAGGTTTGGGGATCACGAACAGGTGGGAGTAAAACCCGGGGTTGGGCTGGAAAACTTCGGTGATGGCCCCTTTCTGTAGGAGTTCGCGGGACTTCCAGGCGAAGGGCGTCCCGCCTGGGCAGGTGGGGGGTCGCTGGGGGACGGAGGAGGAGAGCGCATGAGAGGAGGGGCGACCGTGAGCCCAGGGTAGGCGAAACCCGTCCTGAAGAACCGACACTACCCAGGGGCTGAGGCCCATACGTCGCCACTGGCGGGCATGCCGGGAGAGGTTGCCCACCAGGGGAGCCGATGGTCCCGGGGGGAAGGGGAAGAGTGGGCCGGTGTCTTGCTGGGCAGGTTGTGCCAGCTCCATGCCCACTACGGGAGTGTCCTCCTGTCACCTGCGGGGCCGTGCTTGCTGGCCGAACCGAAAATTCTGGCGAGGTTTCGGTTTAGGCCTCTGCGAGTTAAGTCACGTTTGTCTGCAGAGGCATCTTTAGTTGAAGACAAGGGCAATAACCCCTGACCGCCTCTCGGTCGCAGGAGGGGAAGGGATGGAATGGCCGCGGTTTGTTTAACAGCGCACTTCTGCTGACAGCTACCAGCTCTCGCGCTTACCTGCCACAAGCTTTCCTCCCTACGCGTAATGTGATACTAGCTGTCTGGCTGATAGTGTGTTAAAAAACAGGATGCTATGTTTCTTCATCAATACTTTGCGCCAGAATGCAGCAAACTGTGGTTGATTGATGTCACTGTATTGTGGGGTCTCTGACTGACAGAACGACACCAAACATGAATGGGTCTTCTTTCATACGCATTGCTGACAAGCACCACAAAGATTTGTCAACAAAAAACAATTGAAACAGACTAACGAACACACACAAAGTGAAATGAAATCGCAACTCAGTGGAGAGCATGCGTTCCTGAAGCTATCACGCTCAGCCTCAAGCATATTGGACATGCATATCTTTCCTTTTAAACTGACAGAAGATTAGTCGCGGTACTCCTACCTGACAGCCGGTACTTGGCCTGAATAAACAGTGTCGGGTCTGGTCAGCGTCACTGGGAACACTGCGGCGGTTTCCCTACCACGGCCTAGGCATGTTTTGCTTGTTTATCTGCGTGCTCTACGTGTGTGAAGCATGCCGAAACTGATTCTATCACAGCCACACCATGCTTTTAGTAAAGCAAGATTTTAGCATGCCACACATGCAGATGTCAGTTATAAACAATGAAATGCTTCCTACCTGACCTTGTTCTTTCGCCCATTCGAATCATTTGAAACTGATGTCACATATACACACACCAATGCAAAATGTTGCCGCATTTTCATCTTCATGGTGAGCCTACACACGACTGGAGAGAGAGAGAGAGAGAGAGAGAGAGAGAGAGAGAGAGCGTGCGCACACACACACACACATTGACAGAAACCCACACACCAACAACAGCGGTATATAAACAGACGGATCATACACACACACACACACACACACACATACACTGAAATTTATTTCCGCCCCACACCTACTTTAATTGGAATGACACACTGACACACACAGACACCTGCGAGTGCGCACACATGTGCGCAAACACATCCACAAATATGACAACAAAAACGGCATCTCTCTCTCTCTCTCTCTTGTAACTGGCTTAATCAATTAATTGGTTTTAATTGATAAGGGTAAAACATTTAACCGGGAATGCTTATCACCTCTTACGCATTCGGGATTTTATTGGATTTGAAATTTTCCAGTTGAGGGAAGTATGTCTGGTTTTTTTCGGGGAGACATAGGCCATGTGTTTTTCCATTATCACCTGCAGTTTTGCATCCTGTGTTTTCTGTGACCATGCCTGTCTTTCAGTAAGTTGACGAGTGCGTGTGTCTGCTCCCCCCCTTGTTCCCCATGTAATGCCAGGCCGAAACGGTGAGATCGGATGAACGGAACGCAGTGACTTTCCAAAATGTGCTGCTTTGGAATGACAGGTGTTTCTGGGAA
>JADBJO010023749.1:0-26133 GCA_016801955.1 Conus betulinus | reverse complement strand
GATCATGTTAAGAAACAAATGTAAATTATTTTCATGACGCCGGCTCTCCAACAGTCAGTTTGTGCCCCCAGGATTAAGTATTGAATTGGGAATGTTTAACGAAACAAATGTTGAATTGTATTTCATGACGGCCTCTTCAACCAGTCAGTTGATCTCATGAATTTTCAGTTTTATGAGAACCTAGTACACTTGACTTGAAATGTGGTGAGTGCATACATGCTCTTGCAATGAAAAACATGTGCATTTTGCCCGTCAGATGGTCCTTGCTGGCGGTAAGATAATACCTTTTCACGACACCTGTGAAGGACACATTCCAGTTGTTTTGCAGAAAACTGAATGCGATTTGTGTTTCTTTTCAAGCTTGGACAATAAAGAAATGAAAGAAAAACAGCATTGTGATTTTTCGGTCTGTTTCTCTCTCTCTCTCTCTCTCTCCCACTGACTCTCTACCTCTCTCTCTCTCTCTCTCTCTCTCTCTCTCTCTCACACACACAACACCAAACACACACACACACACACACACACACAGCACAGTGATGTTTCTCTCCCTGTTTCTGTCTGTATGTCTATCTGTTCTGCCCCCCCCCCCCCCCCCCCCTCTCGCTCTCTCTTCTCTCTCTGAGGCGAATTGAATGGATGTTATTTTTGGATAAAGTGAGTATTTTGCTCAGGCACTGGAACACATGTTCTCTCTATCTCTACTCTCTCTCTCTCTCTCTCTCTCTCTCTCTCTCTCTCTCCGCATGGGTCTCATACGCGCATAAACACTAATATACGAAACCGACTTCACTAATATACGAACATGCACACCTCCATATGTCCGCAAATAATTGACACCCATTTTTGCCACCTGCCTTTTCTTCCTCTTCATATGTTAGAAGTCCTAGCATTTATCGCAGTACCAGGTGAGCTTGTACAAACAGACCTGTACTGAAATACCCAGTAAGATCCTCTGTTTCACTACCTATGCCAAGTTGCTCATGACCCGAGGAAAGAAAATTATAAAGATCTGTGATATCCCGATCGTGCGTCAGTAGTTCCCCGTACGCTGGGATTGACTCCCCTCTTCTCTCACTCTCTGTTCTACATCATCAGCTTGTTTGGCAGTCAAGCTGGAAATGGCTACCATCTGTATAATTGCCGCTTCAGAGTGATTTTGAGCAAAGGTGGACCACGGTGCAATGAATTGGCAGCAAAACATGCATGCTGTATACACTGAACGAAAGTTTTGTTCATGTCGGTTACACAGTTTGAAAGATGCACAACGAAATCTTGTATGTCTATAAATCCCAGACCCTAGTGTATTGAATTACAGTATCCGGGCTGAAGAAGACGAGGCAAGGTGAAATAGATACCAGCAGCGGTGGCATAATGGTTAGTGTTGCAGCTTCCCAGCTGAAGGTCTTGGTTTGGATTCACATCAAAGCCATTTGTTTGGGGGATGGTGAACATAGCTTAGATTACCAGCCAGCAGTGGCATAATGGTTAGTGTTGCAGCTTCCCAGCTGAAGGTCTTGGTTTTGGATTCCATCAAAGCCATTTGTTTGGGGATAGTGAAATAGCTTAGATTACCAGCAGCAGTGGCATAATGGTTAGTGTTGCCAGCTTCCCAGTTGAAGGTCTTGGGTTTGGATTCCCTCAAAGCCATTTGTTTGGTGATTTTTCTGCTCCAACCGGCTCCTATCCAGGGCTGAGTTTGCTAAGGGCGGAATCGGGAAGACTAGAACCAAACGGCCGAGTTTCATCTAAAGGATGTCACTAAGAGTGTTATTTAAATTCCCTGACCAACGCTGTGGTGTTTGTGGCTCTCAGAGCTCTCAAACCTGGTTGATGCCCGAAGCACATGGAAAACAATTGCCATGCAGTCTCAGACCGTATTCCTTATTAGATAAGCATTACTTGTACGATAATTTTTGTGTGTGGTGTATTTTGGCCTCCTTTAGATAGGTATGTACGTGTTTTGTGTGTGTGTGTGTGTGTGTGGTGTGTGTGTGTGTGTGTGTGTGTGTGTGTGTGTGTGCTACATCTGAAGTGGCCGAGGCTTTATCCTTGTAACTCGGCAGGTAGGGTTATATGTGATATCTCTGAACTTACACATCTTTATTTTCAAACTTTGACAGAGAAAGAACCTATCACTTTTTTTTTGCGCTGAATGTTTACATCTATTTATTCTCTTCTGGGCCATCTCCACTGTCCGGAACAGGAAATACATGACTTTCCTTTGGCATGTGCATGTCTGTAGCGAACGTTTTCCGCCAGCGACGACCAATCGACATATCGCTACTTGAGCCAACGCCCATGCCCAGCGTGCTGCAAACTTCAGTAACAGTCCGTCCGCGGCATCAGTGTTGACTGTGCTCCTTATCCTGCGGCGCTGGTGATTCACTGTGGAGCAGGAGATCATGTCTGAACTTTCACGCAAGGTAAGTTCTTTGAAAGCTGTTGGGTGAAGTAGGAAAAGAAACTCCAGGGACAGCTTGACAGCAGATGATCAGAGAGGCTCCCCCCCCTCCTCCCCCCCCCCCCCTTTCCTTCCCCCCCCCCCCCCCCCCACCCCCCCCCCCCCCCCCCCGGTCTTGATGTTTTCCACTGCCAGGTCCACTGTTTCCCTGAACTGTTCATTGTCTGCCACGCTTTAACTCAAGTCTACATTGATTCATGATCTTGTCTCCAAGTCTGCTTGGTGGAAGTAGAGTGCAACGTCAGTGAGACCAGGTATGGATACCGTGTTATTTCTTGTACATTGTTGAGTTTAGCCCTCCATTGATTGATTGTGCTAGTGCTGAGGCCGGAAGAGCTTCGAAATCAGTGTAAAGCGCAGACACCGGACCTTGTGTTTTCCGGGAGCCCACACTGGTCCATCATCTGCAGGCTTTCTTCTGCCACGTGTCTGGTTTCCTCCTCATCACCTTCACCCTTTGTGTGTGTGTGTGGTGTGTGTGTGTGTGTGTGTGTGGGTGTGTGTGTGTGTGTGTGTGTGTGTGAATGAGTCATCATACCACCTTCCAAGGCTCCTTACCAGTGCTTCTGCAGCTTGATTCAGTTGCTGTTCCTTTCCACACGGAGAGGCTTCATGACTTCTTTAGGTTGAATTCTTCCTTGATTGAATAAATAAAGTTATCTGCTGCTGCTTTATCTTCCATAGTGGAAGGCACTGTAGTGGTATCCATGAAAGCATTTAGAGGGGACCTTTGGTATCTATTCCCGAGCTCTGCTCTCCCTGTGCAGCTCAGGGTTGCTTCATTGTGATCTCTATTGGCAACACAAACAGAACTGGTGGCTCATGGTTGCTTTCAAGGTGAACTCCTTGGCATCACAAACACAACTGCTGGAACTGCACAGCGCATTCCTTTGCCAACTTCCGGACTGAGTCCGTTTTCTGGACACTGCTTTGTGAAGAACGTTACTGAGAACCCATGGAAGTACCTCTTCAGCTTCTCGCCGATGTTCTTGGGACATGAGACATCATGATGACCAGCTGATACGAGTGACAAGTTTGAGGAAGTCAAGATGGGTCTTTCCTAGTGTCATCCGGACTTTACAGACGTTCTCCGAAATAGTCCCGGAAGTCAGTGGTCTAGCCATCTGTAATAGGAAGAAACTTCTTTCTTTCTTCTTCTTCTCATTATTATTATTATTATCATTAATATTATTATTATTATATCATTATTATTATTATTATTGTTATTATCATAATTGTTATTGTTATTATTATTATTATTGTTGTTGTTGTTATTATCATCATCATATTATTATTATCATTATTGTTGTTGTTGCTGTCGTCGTCGTCGTTGTTGTTGGTGTTGATGTTGTCGTCATCATCATCATATTCATGACTATTACAACTACTACTACTACTACTACTACTGCTGCTGCTGCTGCGCTGCTGCTGTTGTTGCAACTACTCTCGCAAGAGTATTTATATAGCACCTATCCTCGGTTAGAGACCAAGCTCTTAGCACTTTACAGCCCATGCCTTTGTTCACACAAACAGGCCACCTAGAAACCGACTGAAGAGCTGCATGCTGGCGCCACATTCAGGTCGTTTCCCATTTCATTCAGTCTGAAATCAGTCACTCAGTCACTTCTTCATTTTTTAATCCACGCAGGGTGTATGCTATGTGTATACGTGTCACTCTCTCCAACGGTCAAACTGGCCTTATCTTCCAAATGATGGTGATGGAATTTTACGAGTGTGTTCACTCACGGAACCTCGGTTTAGAGTCTCATTCAAATAACATTTCGGAACATGAAGTCAGAATCAATAGAAACTGCGTGCGAAACATCCACGTGCACCGAAACAGCCCGGCAGAGATTCGAACCCGAGAATCCGGGATTGCCAGGATCGTGAGCCCGGCGTTCGATCCACTGAACTGAAACTATTTCGGCCCCTCTGGAAATCTTGACAGCATGTTTACAGAGAAGAAAGCCCCCCCCCCCCCCCCCCCCCCCCCCAGCCCCCCCCCCCCCCCCAGCCCCCCCCCCCCCCAGGCTCTCCAAAGAAGTAAATTGTGAATCTCCATCCCGTTTTGCAAGTCATGCTGCTGATGAAATAGCAAGCCAATCGACCACGAAGGTAATGCCCGGGGGGCTGACATTGTGCAAGCTCGGTTTACTCGTAAGGTCAATACTCAATGCCAAAGTGATTCACATGTTGAAGTGTCTTGACACAAAAGGGACAAAATACCAGAGGTAAAAAATCGTTCGCAAACGCGGGGGAAACGACGTCCGAGAGAGGACGCAATTTCGACTTGTGCAGGGAATGAATGATGTGCGCAGGGGTACATGTATTCCTCGATTTTTTGTTGTTGTTTGTTTGTTTGTTTGTTTTTTTCTTTTTTTTCCCCCTTTTTTTTCACGCTGTTACAGTTCGACAGCGTGTTAATTTTTTTTTTTTTTTTTCCTGTTAGAAGACCGTCTGAAATTGATGATGTTCTCATCACAGAAAGAAAGCACGTCAGCCAAATGGATTGTTGACACATGCCCGTGTGATTTTGTGGGGAGGAGTGATCGAATTTCCTCATCGAAGGCGTCCGACCTACACATCATTTTTAGAACGGTCCTCAAAGTTCAATGCACTCTACAGCAGGAAGAATGAACGGAGAGGACAAAGAAAAGAATCAAATAACATCCTACGCACTTTGCGGACCACTTTACAACACAGTTGTTAGGGAGAGCGTATGCAGAGCCTTAAAAAACATGCAAATGAAAAAAAAAAAAAGGTATATACACACACACGCGCGCGCGCGCGCGCGCGCGCACGCACGTACACACGCATGCACACACGCACGCACGCACACACGCACGCTCTCTCTCTCTCTCTCTCTCTCTCTCTCTCTCTCTCTCTCTCTCTCTCTCTCTCTCTCTCACACACACACACACACACACTTGCAAAGAAAAGAAGAAATGAAGATGAAATGAAGGCTAAGAACCATCTAAGAAGGAAAAGTGAGGAAGAGAGATTAATTTTATACAGAATAAAACAAAGAGGGAAAAGGAGTTGAGGGGGGAGGGAGGGAAGGCAAAGCGAGAGAGAGAGAGAGAGAGAGAGAGGGGGGGGGGGGGGGGGCACAGATGGGAGCAGAAGAGGAATCAGGAAAGGTGTAGTTTACAAACTGAGCACTGACTGCAAACTAGGTAAAACCTGTCACATACTACTATTGTAAAATGTAGTTAACATTATTTTCGAATCCCTATGTTTAAGCAAGCTCCGTAACATGGCAGTCTGAAATTAACGAAATAACGTTAACACATCGTGAGACTATATGTATGTGTGTGTGTGTGGTGTGTGTGTGTGTGTGTGTGTGTGTGTGTGTGTGTGTGTGTGTGTGGTGTGTGTGTGTAAGAGAAAGAGAGAGAGAGAGAGAGAGAGAGAGAGAGAGAGAGAGAGAAAAAAAAAATGTTGAGAAAGGGAGAGAAGCGATTTGGTGGTCATTTCAATTTCATGTGAACACAGTTACTTCCCTTCTCCCAATCCTCCGCAGTGAATGGGCTCCATTGCAGACTTCGGTCTGTAACCAAACGCTCCCCATTATCAAAGAAAAAGCAGAAGTAACACAACAACAACGACGACGACAACAACAACAACTAGGGTCATAACAGACACACATCAGCAGCAAAATATTGTAGACACTGTGCAAATGGTGCCTTCTCCTTTCTCTCTCCATGTCACGCGCCCCCCATCCCCTCCCTCCCCTTCCTTTCCCCCTCCCCCTCAATCCCCATCACACCCAACGCACCCACATACACAGAAGACATCGGGGCTAGTCGGTCCTCGAAGTAAGGCCAACTGCTAGTTTGTATCGAAAGTCACATTCACATAGCTATATCAGATCATTGCCTGCCTTCTTCCAACGGCAATATGGCCCCCACATGTTGACGGACTATATACCAATGAGAAGAATCATTTGGAAAACCCGATTTTTTTTCATTAAAATTACATTTGTTGACAATGTGTCCGAATAAAGTTTTAGAGCTTATGAGTGCACAAATTATGAGCAAAAATCGTTGTGTAATCAAGGTCCCGTTGGAAAGTAGAGCTTTCCGTCTGTCAGGTGTCGGTGAAATGTCACGCCAAGAATTGTGTTGGAGCAAGTTAGACCCCTTTGTCATGGGGTAAGCTGCCCCCTGGACCGACATGCCCCATACAAACCTCAGACATTTCCCATCACAAACATGCGCTGATTTACCGGACTGACTGTGTGTGTGTTTGTTCGCTGTCAAATTACTGGGAGAGTCCTAATTAAAACCCATTCTGTGTCTGTTTAGACTCCATCAAGTGAATATAAAAGAAGATCAAAATAAAGAAGACACTGGACTACGGGCCACCATCAGCAGAGGACGATGAAGTCTGCATTGTCGTGGGTACCCTTGGTCAGCGAGCTAACAATGTGGAAGAATGGGTTCAGTGCACGTAGTGAAAGGACTGGGCTGTAGAATGCGCCAGTTTGGGGGAAAACGCCAGTCTGCTCTGAGCACAACTGTGACTCGGACACAGACTCTGCATCGGCTGTTAACCTCATGGCCCTAGAAAGCAGGTTTTTTTCCCCCCGTAGTGTTATTTCCTCCCAGTCATTCAGTGCAGAGTATACGCCCATGTTTTATTTCATGAAATGATACTTAAGTGAGGTCTATTAAATTAATGACGGAAATGTATTAAGGACTTCCGCTTTGCGCTTTCCAGTATTTTCTTTTCAGTCATCCAATGCCAACCTGTTGTCAAAGTGTTATCATTTTTTTCGGGTGTTTGTTGATCAAGTATCCTGTCACAAGAACGTGCTGCAGATCTTTGATATTCTAGTCACAGCTTACCTGAATGTAGTGTTTTTTTTTCTTCTTTTCTTTTCTTTATATAAATTATTTGCTGTCCCTACTGAATGCGTGCGCATAACACGTGCGTGATGAATCTGGTGCAGAGGAGAATTCCAAATTAATGGTGCACAAACAGAAAAAAGGACCGATGATGGGGGAAAAAAAAAAAAAAAAAGAAAAATTAGTCCGAAAAACTTTTGTAGTCTGCATACCGAAGATTTTGAAAGGGGGCGTGATGAAACAAGAGAGACCAGAAAAAAGCCCCGGGAAAAAACAAACAAACAAAAACAAACAAAAAAACTTAAGCAGAACTATGAAAGTTTGGCAATAGATTCTACTTTGATTGAGAGCCAATCCTTTTAAGAGGAGGCTTGGCATGGTCAGGCTTCTTTTACATGAGTGCCAGTCAGGCAGCAAAGTTCTGAAACATGTTTCAGTTCAGATACAATATACACACAGCAGCCAGAGAGAAGTGGACTGTAGTAGTCCACCCTTGACAATGAATGCTGGTCTTGTACAGACCGGCAGGATCGCGAGGAACGGAACTGATTCTGTGATTTTTCCACTTAAAGTGACAGAAAAAAGTTTTGCGGCATGTCTGGCGAAAGACATGTCGTAAGACACCAGGAATGGAAGGCTCTCGGCAGAATAGGAGAATAAGGTATCAATAGTATCTTCCTATACACAAATCGATTATAGATCAGTTGGAAAAGCTGTCCAAGACCTTAGACAGAGCTTCTGATTTGTTCCAGTTGAGTTAACTGCTCGCTTTATGCAGGCGTTAACACTGCTGCATGCTTTAACCATGGTGTGGATCAAACCCGAGGGACTTAAGTAAAACAACAGGGAGTTATCTGGCTGATGTCAGAAAATGAGTCTAGCAGTGATGAGAACAGCACTGAACACATAATGATGTGAACTGCACTAGATACATAATGATGAGAACTGCACTGAACACATAATGATGTGAACTGCACTAGATACATAATGATGAGAACTGCACTGAAAACACATAATGATGTGAACTGCACTAGATACATAATGATGAGAACTGCACTGAACACATAATGATGTGAACCGCACTGAATACATAATGGTGTGAACTGCACTGAATGCATAATGATGTGAACCGCACTGAATACATAACGGTGTGAACTGCACTGAACACATAATGATGTGAACCGCACTGAATACATAACGGTGTGAACTGCACTGAATGCATAATGATGTGAACTGCATTAGATACATAATGATGAGAAACTGATCCGTGAAAGGAGCCTTGTGGGACAACAAAATCAAAGAGTCCCAGACTATGATTTATGATAATTATATTCATCTAATTTGCATCCTGTCTGAATGGTAGGAGTTGAACTATTCCACAGCTGTAAGACAGATTCCCATACTGTGCGTGAGTGGTCGATGGTTCGGCAGTTGGTTGACAGAGGCGTTTTCAGCCGGTGGACTCTGCAGTCCTGAAATATGGGCTGGTAGTGGTACACCCATTGGCACACTCCCTTGCAGGCTCTGTCGTGTCACATCCAACGGCATTTACACAATGGCATCTGCCAGGGAGCAATTATGTCCCATCATATCTTACTGGAATACCCTGTGCGTGCCTGCACCGTGTGTAAACACAGCGTAAGCTTCCAAGGTGGTGCAGGATTGCTCTCAGCTGGTTTGTTGGGCTGTTGAAGACAGCACTCATCTAGGTCCCACTCACACCTTGAGTGTATCTTTTTCTTTCTGTTAAGACATGCTGCATGTAACTTTAAGAGCACCAATACAGGCACATCCAGACCAATAAAAATGATTTACAAGAGCTGTGTTAGTGATGTGATGTAGGCAGTTGGCGGTAACAGAGTAAGACGTACCAAACAGTTTGTGGTTAAAAAGATATACACAAGAAGCTTTCATGCTCACTGTCTATTCCATTGTATTAGACAAACGTGGTATAGTGAAGATTGTGACGGAGGTTTTGAGGTCATCTTGATCCAGGAGGGGCTTCTCCCAGTAGACAGACAACAGTTGAAAGATCTGTCAGTGCTGAAAGGAGTTCACCAATTCCTTCACAGATAATGCAATTTGGATGGGATCAAGATGCCAGGTATGGTTTATCTGTCGCTCTGTCTATCTATCTATCTCTCTAATATCACCGTAGAAGATGAAGACTCAATGAGAGAGAACTCAGATTCTATTCGAGTCTAACTGGTGCTGATGATTTTGTCGTATTCGGGGAGATTGCCGAAGATTTGCGCTGTTCTTAGGATTTGGTTTGAAAAAAAAAAACAACAAAAAAAAAGGGGGGGGGGAGGGGGGATTTAGGGAATAGTGGTCAGAGGAGGGTAAGGGGGAGGGGGAGAGTGTTTGGGTGGCGGGGAAGTGGGGGGGGGGGGGGGGGGGGATGGTTGTTTCAGGTTCTACAGATGGGAGGCCAGCCTGGACTTGAAACAGTCCAGTGACTCAGCTGTCACAACCTCCTGAGGCAACTTGTTCCATTCTGGTATGGTTCTCGGAAAGAACGTCATCTGCCTGTACCGCGTCGTGCATGTGGGAATGTTGTAGCTCAGGTCGTTGTTGATCCTAGAGCTCAGCCTGCTATCAGATGGTTTGGGCAGGTACATGGAGTTAATGGAGATGAGTCCGTGATGGAATTTATAAAAACATCTCCAAGCGGGCTTTTTTACGACGCTGTTGTAGGGAAGGCCAATTAAGAGAGTCAAGGATGGAGTCGACGCATGATGTTTGGCGATGGCGATTTGACACCCATCTTGCTGCTCTTCGTTGGATCTTCTCGAGGGCCTCAATCTCGTTTGCAGTGTAGGGATCCCAAACGGTGGCTGCGTACTCAAGAAGCAGGCGAACAAGGACTTTATACGCAGTTTCCTTTGTTTTCTTGTTGCCGATCTTGAGGTTGCGCCGGACAAAGCCGGGTCTAGGGTCTTGCTCGCTTTCTTCGTGATGGAATCAATGTGAGATTCCCACTGCATGTTGTCCTGGATGTTGACACCAAGGTATTTAGTGGTGTTGACATTTTCGATATTTCTGTCCATGTAGCTCATACACAGGGGCAGTCTTGTTCCGCTTCGAGAAACTCTCAGCGTTGAGCACTTCTGTGGATGGAACTCTCCATAGACCACTTTTCCTCCCAGATGGTAAGGGAGTGTAGGTCTTCTTGCAGCACTCGCTCATCTTTTTTTTTTATTCATGATGGTCTTGCTGCACATGGTATCATCGGCAAATAGGCGGACTTTCGACTTGATACCATCAGGAAGGTCGTTTATATACAGAAGAAAAAGACTCGGCCCTAGGACTGAGCCCTGAGGGACACCGGATTCTACAGGCAGAAAGTCAGATCTTGTTCCCTCCACCACCCACAGCATGCTGTCTGTCCGCAAGAAAGTCCTTGATCCAGGCGTTGGTGCGGCCTACGATGCCATAACGACGTAGTTTGTGGACCAGTAGGGTATGGCTAACTTTGTCGAAGGCCTTTGAGAAGTCAAGGACGATAGTGTCCTCCTGGTTTCCCTTTTCGATCTCTCTGGTTGCTTCGTCCTTTCTGCTGAAAAACCGAAGTCCATAACAAACTGCGGAACATCACCAACCCTGCCCACCCATCAGCATACAAGACTAATCATCCTGTTGCAATTCCCCATCCGCTTTCCTTTCATGTATTAAAAGTCATTTGCGGCTCCCACAAATTAATAATCATTCAGATCGAGATCCAGAGACTCTCATAGCGAATGCCGCATATGCTCTTAAGAAGCAGACGATATAAAACGAGCGAGGTAAGTGCTTCCCCTTGCTCATTTTTTGTCCAATGAATGGTAAGCACGTCCATGCGCATGTGCGTTTGTGTGGCACGTCTGCAAATCGGAAATTTGGCGACTTGTCAAAGTTGACAGACACCGACCGAGAAGTACATAGACCGTGACAACAAATCGACGAGATGCAGTTTGACATCAGGAGGTAACGTAACCGATAGCTATCTTTGATTAGGTTTGTTTGAAATGCATACGTCGGTCACGATGTACAAGCGGAACATGAAAAAGAGAAAACCGGACGGGCCTACCAGTCCAGTGACGTTTTGTACGCACTGTGTGCTAAACCCCACTGTGGAGCATACGGTAACGTTGCGTTTGTTGCTGTGGTCATTCTCTGAAACATGATCAATACATCATGATAAATCGGTAATTTCCGGAAGCCACACTTTTGATCAGGAGCAACATTGCTAGTACTGTTCCCATGTGACTTGGGTATCTGCTACCATAAAATCAAAACATCCAGACCAGCTTGTTTGAAATTTCAAAGTTACACCTTGTCAGTTCCAGACCATTGATTCTTATGCACATAAAATTTCAGTGTATCAGTTTTTATACAGTTAGTGAACACATTATGCCATTGATTCCAGAGAAAAATGACGTGACAGAAAAATGTGCATGGGCAATAACATAAATGTACAAAAACCTGATTAATTAGTATCACGCCATCAAATGTACACACTTGCATTCAAATACATTACAGTGTGTATGAGTAATGACAGTAAAATGCTGATCAGTCACATCTAGTTTACACACTTGCATTCATGCAGACATTACAGTCACAAATGTACACGGACATACTGGAATAGTAACATTTATATTGCAATTGTGCAAAGCTACAAGCCAGTATTATAATATAATTAGATAACAATATTAAACAAAACTTTAACAATTACTTCATCAGTCTATCGCAGTCTTCCGTCAGTATCTCTCCCTACATAATCAGTCTATCTAAAGTCTTCCCTCATTATCTCTCTTCACATCTCGTTTAAGTAGGTCTTTAAGAGTGAGTACTACTGTGAGTGTTGATTAACAGGAATGTTCTGCTGTCTTCTCAGCAGTTTGAAGTAATGCTTGTGTGCTGAACAGGTAAAGGTACAGTCATTGTGGAACTGTGCCGAGCATAGTCCCTGACTAATTGAACTTGGTTTCACTTCCAAATTGTTGGTTTAATGTATCTATAAAGTAATTGGACTAATCATTTGTAAGAGAACATTGGAAGTGGTTGGGGTAAGGGGGAAAGAGGGGTAAGTAGTAGTGAGTGGGGTAGGGGCTCTAATAGGAACAGAAAAAATTCAGTATTACAGTCTAATTGGAAGTCGTCAACGGCTTCAGATTCCCATTGTAGTGTAGTACGTACCTGCTTACAGATGAACAGAATCTGCATGAATATTGAATTGTGTTTTGGGTTGTGTGCAGGTTCGATATCTATCGGAAAGTTCCGAAGGATTTGACGCAACCAACCATGACAGGGGCAGTCATCTCTGTCAGCAGCGTGTTGTTCATCCTGTTTTTGTTTATCTCAGAACTCTCCCTGTTCATCAGGTTGATTTGTGAGCCACTTTTATTTTCATGGTGTAAGATTTTTTTTTTTAAGTGTCTGCACTTGACTCTTTGTTCTTGTCTATTTCTCATTTCCACATTGAATGAAGCACACACCAACAGTAGTGCAAAAATGATAAACTTTTCTATGGAGAAAGAATTAGATAACCTGGTTGGTATATTGGTTTCTTCGTTGGTTGATGATTTCTGATTATTCAGATTTAGAAAAAAGTTACCTTTTTCGTAATGGAGATGGTGTTTTTTTTTTTTTTTTTTTTTATGCAAAGAGCCTAAAAGGTTTGACATTTTTTATATTGGGCAGTCTTTATACATCTTTTTGTTTAATGCCACAGTACCACCTATAACACAGGCAACGCGTGTGTTATTGTCATTTTAAGCAGTAGCTAACACTCAAGGTACAGTAGTAGAAGCAATGATGGAAATGGTCTTACGGCATGGAAAATAGTTCTACTCTTTCAAAGTTAGTCTTGTTCTTTTTTTTTTGGTGCCATTAAACATTTTTTTTTTATTTGTTTGAGATGTGTGTGTGTGTGTGTGTGTGTGCGTGTGTGTGTGTGTGTGTGTGCGCGCGCGAGTGTGTGTGTGTGTGTGTGTGTGTGTGTGTGTGATTTCAAGCTCTGTGTTGTAAAATGGACCTATGATAACATATCAAATCATGTGTTAGTTGTGAATGCAGTAAAATCAGCTAAAGTTTAGTTTTGAGGGTCGTATAAAAGCTGTGTGATGTTGTGCACACATGCAACCCTAATGGTAGCCTGTATGGAAAACAGCTCCTCGTTCATTTGATAAGATGAGGCAATTAGCAATCACTGTGGGTTAAATGGCAGCTGGTATTTTTGCACAGAGGCAAGTGACTGCGTGGGCACAAATGGAACTGACATTTATGACTTGTATCTGGACAATTGCTACTTGCCAAAGACCTTCAGACTGAAGTAAGCTGTTGTATGCTTACATGTTAATCAACTTCAAAGTTGATTTTTTTTGATCAAGTTGATTTCTTCTGATCATCAGTAATGTTAATATGAAGTCAGTTAAAAAAGAGGAATGAAGGTTGAAAATATGAACTAGTCACTGATACAGTACTGATATAATATAGTGTGCTTATTCAGTGTCAGCCCTGATACAATAGTGGTGTAATGTAATGTGCTTTTTAATGTCAGCCAAGAGAAGAAAAATACCCCTTGAATTACCAGTACAGGTCTGTATGATTTTAATTTGTATAGCAGTAGTCAATATTTTTCAGAATGGGTAATTCTGTTAAAAAGTAATAGACATGAGCTCTGGTTTGTGTAAACATCTTATTTTAAATGCCTGAGAGATGTGCTGGAATATTTGGAATGCTGCTGTACAGCATCTGTTGAGAATGGCTCACAGCAGTGCACTAAAGTTACAGTCGTCCAGTCACTGCTGGTAAACTGTAGTGAAAAATGTAAAATACCAGAGGATGGTTCTGAGAACACAGATTGAATTGTAACAGAACTGGTACCTCTACCAATATGTTCCTCCTCCCACTCCGTTGGGGTGTGATACTGACACAGTTAGACAACTAAAATCAACAGTGTTGCCAATCTCTCCTTGATAAGTTGTGTGTGTGTGTGTGTGTGTGTGGTCCAAACTCAGGAAAGGCCCTGTGTGAACAGGCGTTCACATACTGATGCTGACAGTTTTAGTAGTTTCCTCTCTTCAGTTAATGAAGCTAGTAACAGAGTCATGATGTTTAGCTGCAGGTTTTGCCCCACATGGATAGACTGTGGAAAAGCAATTAGAGCAGTGAAGACTGGGGCATTAAATTAAAAAAGGGAAAGGAAATGGGTGCGGGACGGGGCTGGGGCAGGAAGGGGTGGTGGTGGTGGGTAAGGTGGTGAAAACAACACTGGATGTCATCTCAACACGTGGTGAGATTTCCAGCAAAAATGTTAAAATCTGTCATGCCCTGAATATGTGATTTACAACAGTGTCCTATCAACTCACCTCAACACTAAAACTTAAAGGCCAAGCTGGTGTGTGAAAAAGTCTGTCGTGCAATCACTGTATGCATATTTATTCATGTGTACACATTTACATGCACTGGCAAGCCAAACGAGCAATGAAACCTTCTCATTTTAGAGGTATGAGACTGTGCTGTTTTCTGAAGCTGTTGCTTTGTCTGATACTGTTCAGAAGGCTGGGAAGATCCTACCGTAGCAGTATTTGATTGAAATTAAAAAAAAAAAAAAAAAAAAAAAACCCAAAAAAAGGGGTGGGGGTGGGGGGACCTTAAGAAAGAAACTAAAAATTTTTCTTAGACACTTTGACACCCTATCCCCCAAAACAATGACAAAATAATAGATGTCTTATACATGTATACATACATCTTATATAAACTTAGTATATCCATAAGTATCTTTAACGCCTTGCATTTGTTGATAATGGACTATATTTTTTTATCATGAATGTTTCACTTTTGTATGTATACTTGCGTGTGTCAAGTTTCGAAGGCCAGGATCTTATTAGTAAATAGACTTAATATTATGATTATCATCATTACTACTATAGTAGTAGCAGTAGTAGTACTACTATTACTACTATTATAACTACTACTACAATTATGACAACTGTGACTATTACTGCTGCTGATATTAATGTCGTTGTTGTTGTACCCTGGCTAAAAGACTCCAGGGATCATCCGAACAGCTGAAGTACTTGAAACACTTTGGTCCAAATGCATCAGCTAGGGATGAGAACATTACATGTGGACTGTTTATGATCATCCGCACCGTGGGCAGCCACACTCTGACTTTGAGGGATTTTGGAGACTTGATGGTGTTACGCCAGGAGCTTGTCACGGCTGAAGACAATCCCCGCATAACTATGCAGAGCATAATAACATTTTGATGTAGCCTGGTGTTCTAGCCTGTCAGTTGGTCTGACAAAGCCTCAAGCCAAGGCGAATGCTATCACTGTCATTAGTATACACTTTTTTTTATGTAGGTAGAAAACTGCATTAAACGCAGTAGTAGAAGAAATGCAGGATGTAGGAAGCTGTCGGTAACATGCTGACAGTCCTGGTTAAAGAGTGTCTGAAAGCTTAGGGGTGAATCTCCAGCTCTGCTTCTCAAAAGGGCAGAGAGTGAACGCATACTAAAAATCGCATGAAGCTTTCCAAACACTTCATTTTATGGTTTATTCAAAGCACTGTTACAGTCTCTTAGGTCAAAATGAATGCCTCAAGATGTTAAAGTTGTGAAACTAGGCTTTTGAAAAAGAGCCTGTATACTCTGACTGCGTTGTCTTTGACTTGGACACCACTATTTAAGCATAGTATCCAGACATTTTTTATGAAGTATTGCTGCTGGTGTATTGTGCATACATGTACTGTGTGTTTGTAGAGAAAACCATGTATAATGAATTTAGCGAAGCTTGGAGCGGTATGATTTTAGTTTGTGTGCAATTTCATCAGGTGTCATCAATATTTGCTCCGAGTTAACCTGCATAGATATTTTCAGTACCTTCCTCCCTCCCACATACTACCTCCTCCCTCCCCAAATAATCGTTTGGTTCGGTCTGGCTTACTTCATTGGATGACGTTTCAGTGCTATGTGGGATGTGAGACAAAAAAATTAAACAGAGGCTACCATTTTTAGAATAACTCGAACCATCACTTTCGTCGTGCAGCATCAAACTCAGTATATCTTAAATTCAGAAACAGAAATTTTCTGTTTATGGAATTGAATTTTCCCCCCATCAGTATGTTTACAACATTTCATAGGACACATGCTTTCCATTAGCTTCAATTTTGAGATATCGATTCCAAACCAGCTGTCATCATGTTGTTTGGTTAATGACAGAAATGGACAGGACACCGCATTGTATTTGTCCTGTCATTGGCCTTTTACTAGGAAATCAGAACTTTAACAAACTTTATCATCTCAAAATGGGAAAACTTGTGAAAAAAAGAAAAAAAAAATTTTAGGTCAAAAAGCCATGAGTTCACAGACTATTTAAAAAAATGGTATACATAAATTGACCCAGAGGGTGAATTACTCTTGCTTAAGAAATTGTTTATATTGATGTTCAGATGTTTGAATCTAGGAGTCACAAGATCAACCTTGAATTATTTTGGTCAAAATCCTTTTTTGTTGTTGTTGTCATATTGCAATTCATGGAGTGCTGAATGTCTTGGAAATTTTTGTGTATTGAAATGAATATATTACCCACATGTATGTTAGTTTTCAGACAATGTCCCAAGTTCGAACTGAAGTGGGGACCATGCCTGTAGCACACACAGAACAATGTTTGATGCAAAATTATGTCAAGGAAATGACAGATACTCACTTTTACTGATGAGAACAGTTTATTGGCATGTATTAAGAATAATGGCAGTATTCTATAGTAAAGTGCTGATTGTTCATTTGAGAAAGTCCTTTCAAACTTTAGAGGTGTTCTTTGTTCTGCCTTCTGCCTTCGCTTCTGTTTTTCATTCCTCTCCTACCCCCTCCCTCATACCCTTTTAAAACTCCTTTTTAACACATTTTTTTTGTAGTATATTACAAATACTGTATGCCTAGAGGGGCCCATTATGAGAGCATTTGTACTGAAATGGCTTGCAATTGTGGTAAAACCAACTGAGCATCTGATGGGGTTTTTTTTTTAAATATTTTTTTAAAAATCTGAAATCTGTACAGCATTTGGCAGTGACACTCAAAACAATAATGGTGAGCAGTAGTAGAGAACAGCACAGAGTTCTATAAACACAGCAAATGATGTTGTACAGCCAAAGCAGCTTTGTTGCCCTCACCAGAGCAGTTTGCTCTGTAATTTTGCCTGTACAGTGAAAGGTAATATTGATTGGAAATTGTTGGCTTTTCACTGCACATCTGTTACATTGGGCTGCTTTGTTTGATCTGATTGATTTTGCGGCTGTGGCAGAGTGCTGCTTAAGAGCGTGTTCGTGTACGTACTTACTTTGAGCATAATGTGTTCTGGTGAATGTTTACCAATGATTTTCCTATGTTTGTTTGCTTTTTGAAAGTTTTTTCCCCCCCTTTTTTGCCATCTGTATAAATATTGTCACCTTGGGAGTTTCAGATGAAAATCTGTTGGACGTAATATGTATTGCATGCAGAGAGGTCATGTTGGCCCTGGTCACTAAACACAACATGAAATAAAAAAAAGAAATGATGATTTGATCGAACAGTCTCGGGCAGCATTGTGTAGTGTTTCTGGCTGGGAGGTTGTTGTTTCGATTCCCATCAGAGCCATGTGTGGATTTTTCTGCCCTGACTGCTAGTTTCTACCCAGAGTTGACTTTGATACAGGCTCAGTTGGGGAGACTGGGACCCACACAGTCGAGTTTTCATCCACTTTGTTGATGCGTCTCTGAGAGTGTTGCTCAAATTTCCAGACTACTAACACAGGAGGTGTCTGTATCTCTCAGGCCTGGTGGATGCTAAGATATGTTAAGTAGGCATAGAATACAGCCCTGTTCTGCAGTCTCAGGCTGGAATGGAAATCTGTTGCATCATCTTCATTGATCAGCATATTTTAAAAAAATGTCGAAGTCCATGGAAGTTCATGCCCTGCTCTCATATGTGATCTCAGTTTTGATGTCCCCCAACATCTGTGGCCTTGGTTTGGTTCTGTCGAGGCACCAGTATTGGCAAATTCATATCAGCTGGCATTGGATTGACGTGGTGGCACAATCCCGAGGGAGAGCTCATTCATGCTGGCTCTGTCTTCAGTAGGGGGCTTTACTAGGTGGAGTCCTGTGTACGTTGGATCAGAACACGCGCCACTGAACCCACCAGTGACTCAGCAGCAGTGCAGTGTCTCTCCAATGGGTTGCCTCTCGATGACTTAACATTGACTGCTCTTTGTGGAGTGTCGGTGGCAGAGCTTGCGTGGGCCAGGAGGGGCTGTGGCTGTGGACAAGGGGTCAGAATGAGTCATGTGGGAGCAATGCCACTGAGGTGGGGATAGAAGATGAGATGGCAAAAAAAAAAAAAAAAAAAAAAAAAAAAAAGTCAACAAGGCAGTCTGTTATGATGATGAATAATGTTTTATTCTTAGAGAGAGAGAGATTTTAGGGAGAGAGAGGAGAGAGAAAGGGGAGGGGGAGGGGGGTTGGCTTGGGTGCCAAGCAGTTTGATAACAGGCCAAGATGAAGGACAAGACCTACCTATGGATAGGCTCTGGGTGACAAGTAATTAAGACACTTTGTGCTTGCATTGCTCTTAATCAGGATGGGACCACATGATTATGACATGAATGTGTCTGTCGACTTGTAGTGAAGGGCAAGAACAACATACTTGTGACGCTTACACAAAATGTTGTGATTTGCGACTTCAAGTATGCTACGGAGCTGTGTTTGTGTTGTTTGTTAAGAATAAGGTGTGTTTGTGTAGGATACTCTGTACTGCCGCACAGATGTCTTGCAAAAAGCTTTGGGCCAGGGACAAGTTTTCAAAAGTCTGCAGAGTCGACAAAACAAATTTGCAACGCCCCAGTTTTGATGGTGAGATGCAACTTAAAAAAAAAAACAAATAGCTTATGAACCCGTGATAGGATTTGCGATTATGGATCACTAACAGCTTGAGGGGGGAAAACACCCAACTTGCGTCAAGAAAACCAGTGAGTCAAGAACTTACACCGAATCTGACTACCACCAGTCTATCCTCTTAGCTCGGCAGCCTCGAGAGCGCGTGTGTCACGCCGGCTTCTCGTGCACCTCCCCCGAGACCCTGAGTACCCGTCTGTTGGGAGAGCAACCGTTCCCGCAGTCGCCGGCGCCAACTCGCACACACACACCTCTATACCTTTACCGCTAACCCTACCCCCATCATTTCCCGGCTTTCCCTGACCCCTTCAATGCTTCAGGACAGGTAAGCAGCCCTTACCATGGTTTTTACAGGTTCAGCTGATAATTTAGAAATTGAACATCAGAAAAAGAGAATTACTGTTTGTTAACCAAGCTATGCACATTGTATGTGTAGTCCCACTCCCATTCTATTATTCTTGTTATTGTTGAGAACATTTATATACACTACATGAATGGGAATTCCCTTGACTGTTTGCAATAAAACTTTTTAAAACCACATATCTAATTACAAGCAGATAACGAGAGAACAGGTTTAATACACAAATGTCGCACCCTGCAGTCCGTACACCTGCTCATTTCAAGGTATACGCTCGGACTCTCTCTCACAACTTTCTCTCCACCCATTACCCACCTCTCAGCATGAATAACCACAGAGCATCAGGACACATGTATAATTCTCCTTTAAACAGCACTGGTATATATTTGCATGCATCAGTTAGACTGGGAAAAAGGAAAGTCTGTTCAAGTTTTGATTCAAAAGAGGGCAGACAGGCAGGAGTATCCCAGTTGATGTGAGAGATTGTTCCAGATGAAAAGGGCCCTGACAGACAGAAAATGCTGACCTGAAGTTGGAGTTCAAAAGAAGGAGTGTAGAAAGAGATGAGTATCAGGGGAAGAATGTGTACATAAGGGCTAAACAAGTGCCACAGATCAGTCAGAAATGAAAGGACCAGAGGGTTCCAAGGATTTATAGCACTTAGAGAGATGATGCGGCTTGTAGGAGATTCCTTGTTATTGAACAGGGGTACCAGTGAAGAGAATGCAGTAACCCTAATACATTATAATAGGGGAATATGGTCAAAGTGCAGATGCAGCGGTGACAGCAGCATGGTTTTGAGCCTTCTGAAATTTCCCTTTGAGAAAGCATGGGGAACTCAGATGGAAACAGCATTAGAATTATAATAAATTCTAATGCTGTTTGTCCTTTATCAAATGCGTCATATAGAATTTTGGATGCAGAGAAGTCTGTGTGTCATCATTAAAAAGTATGCGCAATGGCTAAATCCATAGGGGGATTTCCTTTGATGTTAATTTGCTGGAAAAATGAAGTGTTTGTGAATAAGGCAATAAAGAAGATCAGAGAAAAATCAACAACATTGTAACACGACCATACACATGTCCAGATTCAGTAAATGCATGTAGACTCATGCACATGAATGCATTATGTAAGTTTGTGCGTCATAAACATACAGAAACCACACTGGCTCCTGTGTAATATAGAGAGACACATGTTGAGGTGCATGCACACACACACACACACACATACCACACACACACACACACACCACACACACACACACACCACACACACACACACACACATGCAATGACGGGATGTACCCAGGTGCACAAATACAGATGCACACACTGCACATGCACCACACATAAACCATGTGGTGCATAATGACCCCAGAACATGGGACACATGCTCACAGACACACTCACTCAGAGACAGTGTCATACATGCGCACATAATATGCACATTCATTCACTCAAATGCACGCACAAAAGGGGACACAGGCACACAGTCATACACAGACATATATGAGTTACACACACTGTCTCATAACCCTAAAAAAAATCCTTCCCTCCCAACCTTATACCCATCACCAGGCACCAACTCATACATGCATGCAAGCCAAAGACACACACACACAGCACGCCACGCCCTCACTGCTCACCACAACCACACGCACACAAACACGTCCCTCTCTTGCCTCACACACACACACCACACAAACCACACACACACACACAGCACACACAAACCTGCAATTAGTAAAGTACTACACAATTCATCACCTCAGTCCACTTCAAAATCACTGTGATGATGGAGATCACAGTTAAGGAGGGACTGAGGTACATATTACCACTAGATCAGATAAAAGGGTGATGGTGGACTGGGCCAAACATGGATAACCTGGGACAGGCCGGAGTCTATGGCCCAGAGCATCTCACACACAACAAAGGACAAGGATTTTAGTCCACCATCTGCATAGAGAATCCGAGAAATATGATTGTGAATAGTGTGTCACTATGGCATTGAGCTGTATCACAACTGAACTTGAGTCCCCCATTTCTCCATCTCAGCGGGTAAATGAGTAGAGGATATTGGAATTCAAAGCCACACAAAACCAGCAAAAAACAAGAAAAACAACCAAGTGTGTTATCTTTACAGACACATATCCATGTACACAAGAATGTTTTGCATGTAACATGTGTTATGTATTTTTTGTAACTGAATATGCCCTTTGAATTGGTGTGCTGCAACACTCACACACATGCATGCACATAATTGGTAGAAAATGTTTATATAAAAGCATGCAGCTCTACACACACACACGAACACATAACAGACCGAGTCTACTGTTTCATGAATACCTGGTGAGTCAGTTTCTGCTAATAAAAGTTCATGACTCAATGGCATTTAAATAAACACTTAAAAATGTTTCACATTATACTTTACAGACACAGTGAATTAACAGTGGAAGATCCAGTGAAACACTCTGAAAGATTCCTGTCTACATCAACATCACTCTTATGAAGATGGGATGTGAATGTAGTTTGTATGTACTTTTTTTTTTGTAAAGTGTGTGGTGTGTGGGTGTGTGTGTGGTGTGTGGTGGTGTGTGTGTGTGTGCATAAAATAGTAAAAGTTTTCTCTTTCTATATATCTGTGTAAGGACACCTGATTTTATATACGCATGTAGATGAGTGTGTGTGTGTGTGTGTGTGTGTGTGTGTGTGTGTGTAACTTTTTTTTTCGTTATTTTGGCTTATAATCAATTTTTGTATTTGTTTAGAATTACTAGATTTGCATGTCATAATTTGGATTCATTTACCAAAATTGGGTGATGTAAAGAATTACTGATACACATACAACTCATTGATAATGTATGTTATTAACTAATCTTATTCTCTATCTCACTCTCTTTCTGTCTGTCTCTCTTTCTCTGTTTCTTTGCCTCTCTCCCTCTCTCTCTCTCTCTTTTCTCTGTGTGGTGTGTGTGTATGTGTGTGTGTGTAAGTTTTAAAAAAAAAAATATGTTTAGAATGTGTTGTCTGTGAGAGTTATTAGGTTAACACATCAATCTGTCTGTATATATTTGTGGGTGATGTAAAAGAATTAGTGGAGCAGGCATGGACATAACACATTAATGATGCATGTTGTAACCTAGTCTTGTTGTGTGGTGTGTGTGTGTGTGTGTTTGTGTGTGTGTGTGTGTGTGTTTTCAGTCTTGGGTTTGACATACAGGATGATATGGGACGTCATGAAGTCGGCTTCAAAGACAACACAATTAAAGTACCTTTTGGTGATGCCGGCTGTCGTTTTGAATCGCATTTTCTCATCAACAAGGTAATTTCATTCTCTTTTGTCTGCTTTTAGTTGGTACATCTTCTTGTTTTGCTTTTTGTTGTTTGTTTTCAAACTCCAAATTGCTATGAGGAGGAACGAGCTTCAACGCTGGGTTGGTTGTATAACTGCTGTACATAATTTTATTAGTCGTTAACTTTATAAAAGCTTTTCATTGGGAAAAAGTGACAAATTCTTGTAAAGGATTCGGGTATACTTTACTTTTTTTTTTTTTTTTTTTTTTTTTGTATTCCGTTTGTCAGAATTGGTCAGAAAAAAAATTCTGATATGAAGTTAAATATTCAAAGAATATGTGTCACATTCTGTGTGTATCAGGTCACATAGATTTGTCACTTTCATGCAGTATCTTTGAAGAATGCAGTGATCACATTTACTTTGTCAGTTACAGAACCAAGACCTAACGACGGTTTAAACCTGATACCCAAAGGGAAACAACAGTGTCATTTTTCTGTCACTGGAAAACTACTAGGGAATTAGGAATATGTTCTTTAAGCAAATTCTAATGGGAAAATTGTATTGTAGATCATGTCAGCTGTCTGTGTTTCAGTATGAAAAGTTTCCTTCCATTCTGGAATCTGTGTGGGTGTGGTCTTTTCTGTTCTGTCGCTCCTTTTGATGTTACCTTTGATCTTTTTCATCTGTCTTACTGTTGCCCTCTTTGTTTTTTTTCCTTTTCTACATTTATGGTGCTCATGCCAGTCTTTGTTCCACAGAATCTGTATGCTTTTTTTTTTCGTTCATTTTTTTTTTTCTCAATTGATTGCATGCCAGCTTTTGAATTTGTTGCCTGGTGATTACGTGGTGAGGGTGACCACTGTGTAGAGTGAACACTTGATGTCTATTCGGCTCTGTCTGTGAGCCCTTAGGACTTTTTTATGTACTTCAGTGTGAGTCATGGTCATGTTTCTCAAGAACGATGTTACTCATGTTTGTCATCTGAGGGCAGTAAACTGAGTAGAGTAGGTGGCCATTCTCACAACAACCAGTTCGTAAGGATGTAAGTATAGTTCAGATGTCATCTGATGGCTTGATATACATTTTGCAGGTAGTTGTTTTGCTGGTTGTTTTTTTTCAGGACAGTTTTTACCCTCGTTGTGGTGACTGCTTTTTCAGGATAGGACTGTGTTTTTCCACTTTGTTGTGGCTGGGTTTTTTTTTTTTTTTTTTTTTTTTTTAAATAGGAAATAACCTGTTTCTTTTTTTTTTTTTTCTTTTTTTTTTTTTTTAGGACAGAATTATTTTTTTTCCCTTTTGTGGTGACTGTTTTATTCAAAGGACAGGACTGTTTTTTTCCTCTTTGTTGTGGCAGTTTTTTGTTTTTTTTTTAGGATAGAAACTATTTTTCCTCTTTTGTTGTGGCTGTTTTATTTCTAAGTACAGGACTATTTTACCTCTTTGTGGTGACTGTTATATTTTTAAGGGCAGGACTATTTTTCCTCTTTCCTCTTTATTGTGACTTTTATTTTAAAGTACAAGACTATTTTTATCTCTTTGTGGTGACTTTTATTTTAAAGGACAGGACTGTTTTCCTCTTTGTGCTGACTGTTTCATTTAAATTACAAGACTATTTTACCCCTCTTTGTGGTCACTGTTTATTTTAAAGTACAGGACTATTTTTTCCTCTTTGTGGTGACTTTTTTATTTTTAAATCACAGGACTCAGTTTTACTTCTTTGTGGTGACTGTTTTATTTTAAAGGACAGGACTAGTTTTCCCTCTTTTTTTTTAAAGGACAGGACTAGTTTTCCCTCTTTGTTGTGACTTTTATTTTAAAGGGCAGGACTAGCTTCCCTCTTTGTTGTGACTTTTATTTTAAAGGGACAGGACTAGTTTCCCTCTTTGTTGTGACTGTTTTATTTTAAAGGGCAGGACTAGTTTCCATCTTGCCCTCTTTGTTGTGACTTTTTTGTGGTGATTTTATTTTTAAAGGACAGGACTATTTTCCCTCTTTTGTGGTGACTGTTTTTTAATTTTAAAGTACGGGATTTTTTCCCTCTTCTGTTGTGGTGACTGTTTTTTATTTTTTAAAGACAGGACTAGTTTCCCTCTTCATGGTGACTGTTTTAGATTTTAAAGGGCAGGACTAGTTTCCCTCTTTGTGGTGACTGTTTTATTTTAAAGGACAGGACTAGACTAGTTTCCCTCTTTGTGGTGACTGTTTTATTTTAAAGGACAGGACTAGTTTCCCTCTTTATGGTGGACTGGTTTGCTTTTACAGGGCCGGATGGGATTTCCCTCTTCATGGTTGACTGTTTGATTTAACGGGACAGGAATAGTTTCCCTCTTTATTGGTGACCTGTTTTATTTTAAAGGGCAGGACTGGTTTCCCCTTTGTTTGGTTAGCAGCTTGTTGGTTTCTGAGTGAGAGAACTGTTTTGCTTGGTCCGGACTGTTTTCTGGGGACAGGATGCATTTCCCTCCTTTGCAGTGGGTGCCAGAGAAAGGCAAGACTGACGTTGGATTGGATATGTGTTCTTCACACCGTTGGTAACACTGATGAGTCAAGGAACACTCTTCGTATTCTTTGGTGTTTTTGCCTTCATGTTGTGGCTTGGGTCTAGTAAAATATCGCATAACAATAACTACTGTGATTGGTTTTGTAGGTTCTTTGGAAATCAATTTGTGTTGGGTCAGTGTACAAATCATGGAACTAGCAGTTACTTACAGTGATTCGTTGTTGCATGTTTCTTGGAAATTCAGTTTGTGTTGGGTTCAGTCAGTCCAGTATGATCTACAAGTAATTACAGTTGATGGTTTTGTAGGTTCCTGGAAACTTTCCACGGTGTCAAACCATTCAGCTCGTGTTGGCAAGCAGCCCCACGATCTGAAAGAGTCACATCCTCCCCAAATGTGGCGCTTGGGAATGGACCGGAAGCAGGCAAGAGGGAACCACTCCTGTTTGATGTGGAATTCAGTTGCCAGACCAGTGCGTGTTTTCTCAACCACGCCCCGGCTGCTCACGACCACGCCTCCACTGCGAAAATTGAGCAGCCTCAGCTTTATATGCGATGGTGAAAATTCTGGAAGAAGGACTTTTTTTTTGGTTTTGGTTGTTTTATTGTATTATTTTTGGTTCTCACTTTAGGATAGAATACTCTTGCAAAATTCTGGTTTCTGCTGCACCTCATATTTGAATAGGATTCAAGCGCATCGTTGCGGAGATTGGCTGAGAGTCTTGGACTTAAGCTCTTTACAAGCCGAATTTACTAA
>JADBJO010023748.1:0-15000 GCA_016801955.1 Conus betulinus | reverse complement strand
GTACACTCATCCGTACTCAGTGTGATAAACGAAGCTGAAGATGCACGCATTTCCCGCCAAAATGAAATGGGGAAATGGGATTCGCTTTCGAAGTTACATACTCAGGGGAAGTGTGCACCACACAGCAGCAACACCGGCCTGGCTGTAAATTAAATGAGAACAATGCTAGGGTAATGAGGTAAATCAAATGAGGACAAGACTAGGGGAATGAGGTAAATGAAATGTGGACAAGGCTAGGGGAATGAGGTAAATCAAATAAGGACAAGGCTAGGGGAATGAGGGTAAATCGAATGAGGACAAGGCTAGGGGAATGAGGTAAATCAAATGAGGACAAGGCTAGGGGAATGAGGTAAATCAAATGAGGACAAGGCTAGGGGAATGAGGGTAAATCAAATAAGGACAAGGCTAGGGGAATGAGGTGAATCGAATGAGGACAAGGCTAGGGGAATGAGGTGAATCAAATGAGGACAAGGCTAGGGGAATGAGGTGAATCAAATGAGGACAAGGCTAGGGGAATGAGGTGAATCAAATGAGGACAAGGCTAGGGGGAATGAGGTAAATCGAATGAGAACAAGGCTAGGGAAATGACGTAAAATGAACGAGAACAAGGCTAGGGAAATGACGTAATTAAATGAGAACAAGGCCAGGGAAATGACCCGTAAATTAAATGAGAACAAGGCCAGGGAAATGACGTAAATTAAACGAGAACAAGGCCAGGGAAATGACGTTAAATTGAACGAGAACAAGGCCAGGGAAATGACGTACATTAAATGAGAACAAGGTTAGGGAAATGACGCAAATTAAATGAGAACAATGCTAGGGAACAGATGGAAAACTAAATGAGAATAAAGCCAAGGAAACGACGTAAACTAAACGAGAAGAACGATAGGGAAATGACGTAAAACTGAACGAGAACAATACAATAAAATTGACGTAAGCTGAATGAGAACAAACGGTAGGGAAATGACGTAAACTGACCGAGAACAACGCTATGGAAATGACAGAAACTAACGAGAACAACGCTACGAAAATGACGGAAACTAAACGAGAACAATGCAATAAAATTGACCCTAAGCTGAATGAGAACAACGCTAGGGAAATGACGTAAACTAAACGAGAACAACGCTAGGGAAATGACGTAAACCAAACGAGAACAACGCCATGAAAATGGCATAAAAGTAAAATGAGAACACCACTGAAAGGTACTCCCCTTCATTTGCGGTTCTCCGCGAAGGTGGCAGCGCACAGAGAAAGCAATCAGGCGACGACCATTTTGGTCGTGGGAGAACTGTACGTGCCTGCCCTCCTCGTTTGCTAACTGCAGCAGAGAGACACCCAAACACACGCTAAAAGCAGATCTCTGTCCCAACGCCAGAAAGAACTCATACCCCCAAACATGCCTTTGAAACAGACCCCACAGAGTGATTGAGATCTATAAAATTTTTGACTCTGCAGAGGAGCACTTTCTTCAATAAACAAATTCATCTTTTGGTTAGGGTCACAGAGACCTGAAGAATGCGGGGAGGGGGGGGGGGGGGGGGGGGGGGTCACTCTCATCGTTGTTATTATGTTTTCATGAATTACACATGCTTATCGCTTTGCTGGGGACTCTCCTGGAAGGCTTTTTGCCACAGAACCATTGAGAAACCCGACGAATCTCCTTATCCCAAACTCCGAGCAACAACAACAACAACAAGAAGGAGGAGAGGACGGGGGGGGGGGGGGGGGGGGGGGGGGGGAGGGTTGATGGGAGGAGGGAGATTCGGGTGGATTTGGCAGCTGATTCCCAGTTTCGTGTCTGAAATTTTAATCGTCGGTCATCACGACTGACGCCATCTTGGCAGTGCGGTGTCTGCTCTAAGCAGAGATTAAAAAAAAAAAACAAAAACAAAAAAAAAAACCACGCACACAAAAAATCGTATGTACAATGAGGTCAGCAGGCCACCACGGGGAACGGGGTCCTATCTCAACGATAACACCACTCACGGATGACGAGACCTCTTTGGAAAGGGAGACGGAGGGAGGGGGGGAGGAGGAGGAGGAGGAGAACTGATACGGGAGGCAGAGGAGCAACTCACAGTTGGGTCATGTAAAAAGGGATCAGCAGGCCTGTGCGTCAGCTCGTGGCGTTATCGGTCCCCCGCGCTGACGACAGCTTATCCCTGTCTGTTGGCTTTTCAACAATGCAGCCAGATTAACAGGGTGGCGGAGATTTCCCTGTCAGGCAGCAGGCCGCAGTAGGTACGGCTCAGTTGCCCTCCAGATGACGTGACGGAGATGGCGCACGCCGTGCATTGAAAAATGACGTCATTGGTTACGTCGTCATTTTGTGACGAGTTTTCGTGGTTCGGTCGTCGTCATCACACCATGTTCTCTTATGATATGTTGGGTGAGGGGGAGAAGAGGTCGGGGGGTGGGGGGTGGGGAGGAGGGGGATGGGGGAGGAGAGAGCTGAAGGATGATCGATCTGTGGATGTGGTGGACGGGGGGCCTTGGGTGGGAGCGGGTGACTGATTAGCGGGGCAGAAGGCAGGCTCTTTCTCGCAGGGTTCCAGACTGATTTGTCAAGGAACCCCAAGGTGCTGGGTTAGATGAGAGAGAGTGTTCCCAATGCTCGGTCCCCTCCCCGACTACAGACATTCTATGAACATACATACATACATATATACTTACATGAAATACATAAGACATACATGCTTGCATATGTGTGTGTGTGTGTGTGTGTGTGTGTGTGTGTGTGTGTGTGTGTACATATTCAATATAACTCATTCCTTGACGCGCAGGCTTCGTATAAACCAACTGAAATAATGTGCAGCACCGCCAACCATTATTCGTATTGGTACTTTGGCGCGCCTTCACACACACACACACACACACACACACAGATGCGCACGTGTGCACAGGCATTAAACCTTTTCTTCAAGGTGTGTGTGTGTGTGTGTGTGTGTGTGTGTGTAGGGAGTGGTGGAGTGTGTGTTCGTTCGTTCTTGTCCTACCTGGAAAAAACAAACAAACAAACAAAAAAAAAAACAACAACCAAAAGATGATGCTCGTTGATGTAGTGTTTCTTACGTTTACCGGCCGCTTAGTGTTTCGCTGTTTATTTTCCTGATTCATGAGCTTAAAAAAAAAAAAGAAAAAGGATAATAATAAACTATTCCCACGACAGAAATGCGGGGGGGGGGGGGGGGGGGGGGGGGGGGGGGGGGGCTGGGGGAGGAGAGAAACGAGAAACGAGCGGCAATAAAATACCGCGAAAGCGGACAGGATGTCAGAGCGCCCCGACCTTCTTTCCAACACGGCAAAGCCAGGATCGGCCATTTTCCGGAGCGGCTGGCTTGTGACGAGTCAATTCTCAGTCCCGCGTTTAAAATCTGTTAGGAGAGGGAGGGAGGTAAGTGGGGGAGGGGGGGGGGGATGGGGGGGGGAGGGGAAGGGAGACTGTTTTTGAAAAAAGAAAAAAAAAAGGAAAAAAGGCGGAAGAGTAAGTAAGAAGAGTAAGAGAAGAAGCCTGAGTGTTCGGTCCCTATATGGATACTCAGCGTAGGAGACGCTGCACAGTTTCTGAGTGACGTGTTTTTTTTTTTTTTTTTTTTTTTTTTTTTTTTGATGTTGTGTTGTAGAGTCAGTGCTGTCCTTTGGCTTTTTATGCTGGTTTGGAAACCTTAGTATGAACAAAATTTTTTTTTTTTTTTTGAATAGAATGTGGTGAATACTTGTGGAAAGATTATTGGTTCAAAACAAGGATGGTCAGACAAATAGTTGTTTGTCACACAGAATGCTGTGACCATTGCTGCCGACAGTTCTCATGTTCTTTCAAACAACGACAACAACAACAACAACACAACAACAAAAACTACAATGCTCTACCATCTGGACGAAGATTCCAAACTCCACAATTCTAAAAAAAATAAATAGAAACTGAAAACAGTTTCGTTCCCAATTCCATCAAACTCCTGAATCAAAACTTTCAATGAGAGCCGGTTCAGAAAGCATGTGTGTGTGTGTGTGTGTGTGTGTGTGTGTGTGTGTGTGTTATTCTGTGTGTGTGAGTGGGTGGGTGGATGGGTGAATGGGTAGGGGTGGATGGGGGTGGGTGAGGTTTGTTAAACATAGATCAACAGACATGTTTTTTTTTATGGCCACTCTTTCTCTTTGGAGATAATAAAGTATTCTTAACTTGACTTGATTTTTTTTTCTTTTTTTTTTTCTTTCAATGTTTGTTCCGTTTCCACATTGTTCTAACCGTGTTTGGCTTTCTTCCTTCTCTGTGTTTTTTTTTTTCTTCTTGTTTTTATTTGTTTGTTTGTTGTTGTTTTTTTTCAAACAGAAGAAAACTTTCTTCCTTTCTGTGTTTTTTTTTTTTTTTCTTCTTGTTTTTATTTGTTTGTTGTTGTTGTTTTTTTTCAAACAGAAGAAACTTTCTTCCTTTCTGTGTTTTTTTTTTTCTTCTTGTTTTTATTTGTTTGTTTGTTGTTGTTTTTTTTTCAAACAGAAGAAACTTTCTTCCTTTCTGTGTTTTTTTTTTTTTCTTCTTGTTTTTATTTGTTTGTTTGTTGTTGTTTTTTTTCAAACAGAAGAAACTTTCTTCCTTTCTGTGTTTTTTTTTCTTCTTCTTGTTTTATTTGTTTGTTGTTGTGTGTTTTTTTTTTTCAAACAGAAGAAAACTTCTTCCTTTCTGTTTTTTTTTTTCTTCTTGTTTTTATTTGTTTGTTTGTTTGGGTTTTTTTTTCAAACAGAAGAAGAAAACTGTTGTACACGCAGTTCTCCTGTCCCAGGGAATGCACTCAAGAGCGTGACATTCTGTGAGAGTGGACATGCATGAGTGAACCCTCAACCGCCGCGCTGTCACTTAACAACAACACAGATAGCTCCGACTCCTTCACTGCACTTGGCTCAGATGATTATAGTCCTTGGCTTTTCCTCTTTGTATATTTATTTACTTATTCATTTATTCATTCATTTGTTTATTTATTTTTTGTCAAAGAAACAGAAACGGGGATGTGTTTATACCGACAAGAAGATGTTCAATATTCAGACAAACGCAGTCACTTATAGAATTGGTCATCAGCTTACAGATTGAAAAAAAAAAAAAAAAAAAAAAAAAATCCGCGAAATGTACCACTGACGCTAAGCACAAGCTAGCTGTGTATAAATCCGATACCAAGGGAGGCAATTTGATGAGGAATCTCATACACAATGAATGAAATAGTCGGGAGTTGCAGTCTTTTGTAGACATTAAAAATTAATGGCGGCTGGTTGTAGTCACATGATAGGATTACGAAGATACCTTGTCAGCAGCTTCAAACCAAATGACCTTCGTGTTTGTCAGGGTAACATTAAAGAAAAAAAAAAATCCGCAGCGTAAACTACTGCTTTAAACTGTCATCGCTTCATGGTCTCTTTCTAGGTTTTTAGATAAGTGTTTTGGTTTCTGTACATGCTGGCAGCGTGGCGTCTCCTAGATTTTTTGCATCAGTGTTTGAGGAAAGGGTCAGAGAAGGTCAACCCCTGTTTCATCTTTTGACCGAAATGACGATGAATGCTCTGAACGGCAACATCAGAAGAATTATAACAGTCTTCCTACCTGGCCTTTTCTTCAGTGGTATGTGTAAGTGTCTGCTCTACAGCGTATTTATCGTCACACATCACAGGGGGCAAACAAACACAAAAAACAAACAAAAAAACCGTTACCTCAAAAGCCAGCAGTCTAGACCTCGTCGCTTCTATCTCTGTGTGAGGAAAACAAAAACAGAATGATCGAAGTCAACGAATAGAATTTGACATTTCAGACAAACCACCGAATTCGGGGGAAAAAAAAAAAAAAAAAAAAAAAGCCAAGGCCAGACAAGCAAAGGTAACAACACTGTGTATAGGTTCAAGACCGCTGAGCAAGCCGTCATATCGTTTAGGGAAAAAAAAGAAAGAAAGAAAAGAAAAGAAAGAAAGAAAAGAAGGGAAGAAAAGAAAGAAAGAGAGAAAGAAGGAAAAGAACAAAAAATGAAACAGCTGAAATAGAAGTCTGGAAGCGGACGAAGGGAAATGAAAATGAATAAAACGGCATGAGTTCCCTCCCCTATCTGCCTGTACGGACAGTTTTGCGGCTTTTTTTTGCTCGTGTTCTGTCTGGGGTCGTGAAGCGAGATGACGGCGATACACTCTCAGACTTGACCTCTTCACCTGTCGTGTTGGCCGCTGGAGATTGTGAGAGGAACTTACAGGCGCTTGGGAAAACAAAAAAGTCCTCTTGCTTCATACTGCGTGAGGTTCAGTCTTTCCCTTAAAACCCATTTCATGTTCACAGATTGGTTTCTTCTTGAAAGGTTCGGGGGTACAGAGAGAGAAAGAGAGAGAGGGGAGAGATAGAATAGGGCGCAGAGAGAGAGAGAGAGAGAGAGAGAGAGAGAGAGAGAGAGAGAGAGAGAGAGAGAGAGAGAATTTTATTTTAAGCTGGTAGTGGACTAAGCTTGAATACTTTTTTTTTTTTTACATCCAGCCCTCTGGGCAAGAAGAGAGAGAGAGAGAGAGAGAGAGAGAGAGAGAGAGAGAGAGAGAGAGAGAGAGAGAGAGAGAACGAGAACGGGGTGGGGCATGTCTCAGATGTATGTAAACTGCTTGAAAACAGTTTCTTTCAGTTCACAGTTGATTTTTTGTGTGTGTGTCACTTTTTAGGTGATGCTTCTTTGTGACTTCAGCTTCATGTGACTTTTCCGGCCGCGCTACAGACTCAATGGCCAGGGATGGCATCCCTCTTTTCATAACTTTGTTACCGCAAAGTCACAGACGTCTAATGCATTAGGTTGAACCAATGATTCATCCCCCCCCCCCCCTCTCCCCCAGTAACCTTTACTGACCGTAACTCAAGCTCCTTTCCCTTCTTTTTTCCATGATTGTCCAAACGCCTTCTCTCACAGAGAAGCAGTTATGAGTCAGGTTACCGAGAGGATACTCACTAGAGGAGACCCAACGTGGATACAGTTACTTCAGCGGGTATTCACAACCAATGTCTCCTCACATTCACCATGGTTCGAGCGATCTCCAAACAAACATTCTGATACTAAAGAAATAGCATGCAGTACAGAAACAGGAAGGTACCTCTTCTTCTGATTTGCCCCACTCATTTTAAAACCGTGTCTGTCGTATGTGAAAACAAACAAACAAACAAACCGACGATGACGTGATAACTTTTATTGAATCAAACTAACCGAATCCATCGCTAAAGCAAGGAACCGTAAAATTAGGCCAGCAGGTCACAGATGAAAACCTCTGTGAAAATCATCATGGCGCCAGGGCCTTCCCTGCTTGAAAAAAAAAAAATGATTAACGATTTTAACAGAAACAGCCGTGCTGATACAGGAACGGGAATGAGAGGGTGGGGGGTAGGTTGGCAAGGGGGGGGGGGGGGTAGGTGGGGGGGGGGGAGGGTGGTTAAGACAAAATGGCGTGGGTGCAGCGCATCTATCTTCATTGACAGTGTTCTACTCTAAACTTTAAGCAGCAAACAATAACAATGATGTACACATTGATACAAACCAACAAACATTTCCATCACCTGAATCAAGTTTAAAACTAATTAAGCAGCAGGTCTCGGAAACCTTTATGTAAAAACGATCAGAGAAGGAGAGTTCGCCACGTGAAAAAAAAAAATCAACAGAAGAAGGATGCATGTGAAAAAAGAGAGAAAAAAAAAAAGAAAAGGGACCGGGGGGGGGGGGGGGGGGGGAAGGGGGGATGGGAGGGGAGGGGGAGACCACACACAAGAAAAAAAAAATTAAGAAAAAGCGGCATGACTTCTGCTCTCATCTAGCGGCATTGACAGTTTGTCCCTGCTAAGGTTGGAGCCATGAAGGGAGATAATTAAGATAAACACCCCCCAGCCAACTCAATGACCCCAAGCCGTGTGAAGGTTACTGACGGGGAGGTTCCATGGAGCGCGTGGAGTGCTTCTGGGAAAACAGGGCTGCCGCTTCATCACGCTTACTCTTCCTATCCCGTGAAGATGAGGTAAGGTTCCATCTCGTTGTTTTGATGTTTACCTTCTCGTTTCCCGGGAATTCTCGGCGTGAAGTCGCTCTGGTCTTCAGATGGTCACGGCTGGTATGGTAGTTTTTACTTCAAGACTAGAACTTCTGTCCTTAGTTTAGTTGTTTGTTTGTTTGTTTTTTTTTCCCATACTATCAGTGGTGAATTTTTGTTTGTTTGCGTTTTGCTTTTCTGTCTTGCAGTACTAGGTGTGGGGGGAAAGGTCGATTTTTTTTTCTCTCTCCACTATTTTGTGAACATTATGATTAAAGTACAGGATGAAGATCCTCAAGTCAGCAAAATACCCCAGGCTTTCTCCCACTCTCTTGTCTGAACATTTTCTGTAATACTACTCCTCCTGCTATTTGTTTGGTTTGTAGGCGGACGCATGCACTCACATGCAAGCACTCAGAATACATACGTCCACCATGACTTAATATCCAGAAAAAATACGACGTAACATACAGACATACGCATAAACATACACCAGATTCACATGACATCTGTACATACATCACATAAATGTGACCGTATCACTCACATTCAAACAAACTGACGTTATGTCCGCCAGCAAAAAACAATGATAAACATCAGGCAGAGCAGACCGCAGAAACTCCTCTGTAAAAACGAGCATGAACACCGAATCTTCAGAAGTGAAGACTGATTTTCACAGAAGAGGCTGCAATGTTGCGTCATGATGACGTGATTATTAGCAGGACTCCTTGTCCACAGCTGGCGCAGGGACTGCGGTGGGATAACACCTGTGTGTGGCTGTGTACGGGTGAGCCGAAAATGACGGCGTGAGAATGATGCCGTTAGCAAAGCCATAGAAGGCGGGACAGGAAAAAAAAAAAAGACAAAAAAGAAAGAAAGAAAAAAACGAAAAAAAGAAAAAGAAAAAGAAAACGGGAAAAATAGAGAAAAAAGATAAAAGGGAAGGACAAAAAAAGATCAGAGGTAGAACAGTGGAGTGTGTGTAATGAAGAGAGAGAGAGAGAGAGAGAGAGAGAGAGAGAGAGAGAGAGAGAAGAAAGAAGAAGGTCCAGTTCGACGCTGCTCAAGTTGATTAAACCTATTCAGTGCTCAGGGGCCCGGTTGGCGTGGTGGTGGAGAAAGCATCGTGTTCGTGATTCACGGGTCTCGGGTTCGGTCACTTCATGGCACAGTCAGGTTACAGACGACTTTCCTTTGAATGCAGCCCTCGTGCACCGACCGCCTGCCCCCCAGGCTCTTTCAGAGGAGAATTGATAAAACAGATCTGACGTGTAACGGCGTGTTTCAACCCACACACAGACGGCACAAGAAGCAGTGATGTTGTGATGGTCAGCGAGGCTTGTGCTCATTTACCGTTTGTCATATTGATCTTAACACACCGCAATCCCTTTCAGACACCCATCAGCGTTTTATCCTCCCTTCCATCTCTCTGTCTCCTGGTCTGTCTGTCTGTCTGCCTGCCTGCCTGCCTGTCTGTCTGTCTGTCTGTCTGTCTACCTGTCTGTCCCTGTCTCTGTCTCTGTCTGCCTGTCTGTCTGGCTCTCTCTCTTTCTCTCAGGTGTGAACAGAAAACGTGTTGTCGTCAGCAGTGACCGCACATAGCAAAATAATTCAAGCGAACAGCGTACACCGCTAACGCAGAAGCGAATAGCGAACACAGTGAACAGACCAGCAAACGCTAAACAAGACCAACGCTCAACGAAACGGCGAACACAGCGAACGTTCAAGCGAGCAATACAACAATGAACATACTACGTAGCGGCGTTCAGTGAAGACTGTGGACACAGCCAATATTCAAGCAAAGCTGACGTCATTGGTATCAGAAAGATCAGGCAGCCAGTCACATGAGCAGCTTAGGAAAACGACTGTGCGGAGACGATCACAGCATTGGGGATATGTTTGCGGGGAAGAAAAAATATATTTGTCAGAGAAGATATGCCACAAAAAATACAGAGAGAGAGAGAGAGAAAGAGAGAGAGAGAGCGCACAAGGTTCTTGCTCGTCTGCTCGCACTATTGCTGTCGCTCGTGATTGCATTCATGCTGTTTATAGCCCAGCCGAGCGCGGAGGTCAAGTCAGGGCGTAGAGCGCGTTCGTTATGAAGGCTGTTGGTTCATTGAGTGAGATGGTGGAGATGTTCCATTAGCAAGCCGCATAAGCTCTCGCTGTGTTGTTATTTTTTTAACAGAGCGAATCCAAGATCTTGAAGCCGCGCGCTAAAACGTGTTTCTCTCTCTCTCTTGTGTGGGCTTTGAATGTTTTCTGTATCCACGAATTATTTTTTCGTCTTAGCAGTGGAATGTTTTTTTTTTTTTTAGACAGGTTTCGTCAAAGCGTGATTGTGATGCTGTGGTGATGTTCCGTCATTCCAAACGGGTCTCGGTCTGGCTGGCGTTGCTGTCGTTTTTCGTCACTCTGGACAGCCAGTTCCAAGAGCAGACTGATGCGCTCCCTGGTCATTGCCATGTTTGTCTGTGCCTGTGGGACGTGGACTCTGACAGCTGAACTTGAGAGGAGGATTCAGGCAGTAGAGATGAGATGCTTCCACAAGATCCTTGGCATCTCACACAAAGTCCACATTACCAGCTCGAAGGGGACCCAGACCAGAGTAAGGCAAGCCACTACTGGACCATACGAAGAAAAAGACCTGTTGACCACAGTGAAAAGAAGAAAATGAGATAGTGTGATGCATGAAGATCAACAGCACTCGTGGAAACCTTTCTACACAAGGAACGGTCGGTGAGGTGGAAGGAGAGGAAGACAGAGAAAGAGATGGGAGGACAACATCAGTGCATGGACTGGCCTCACACTCCTCAGCAACTGCGTGAGAGCTGTCTGAGAACCGGAGGAGTGGAGGAAGCTGGTTGCCAAGTCTTCTGTGGCGCCCCAACGGCCTTCAAGACTCCGGGATAGGTGAAAGGTTAGGTGATAAGATGAGGTGATAGGTGAGGTGATGGGTGATAGATGGGGATGGGTGAGGTGATAGGCGATAGATGAGATGGTAGGTGATAGATTAGGTGATGGGTGAGGTGATAGGTGATAGATGAGGTGATAGGTGATCGGTGAGGTGATAGGTGATAGATGAGGTGATAGGTGATCGGTGAGGTGATGGGTGATATATGAGGTGATAGGTGAGGTGATAGGTGATGGGTGAGGTGATAGGTGATAGGTAAGGTGATAGGTGATAGTCAAGACCTGCTAGTCAGCGTTGCGATACCTTAGTGCCTAGATCTGGCATTCACTTTCAACAACTGTGAACTGTGGCCTCATGGCTTGGCAGACGTGAAGTAGCATGTATGAACTGTTCCGCAGGCAGTGACACTGCCATATATGTGAACCCTGTCCGATATTAGAATGATCAGATTCCGCACAGACGCTGGTGTGGGAAAAGACTTGTAGAAGCTTGTTGAAGCTAATAAAGCAGTAATCTGGTCATCTAGGTCTACTCACAAGGTCGCCTTGAAGCAACTTCCTCTTCCTCCTCCTCCCCCACCTCATCCACCACCACCACCTCTCTCTCTCTCTCTGTGTGTGTGTGTGTGTGTGTGTGTGTGTGTGTGTGCTACTCAACTATGCGCGTGCTAACTTTTCTTCGTGTGAACAGTGATAATAATAACATCATGTAAGTTTGATCTCAAAAGATGTAGGCTGGTGCGCTTTTCTTCTCCAACAACGACAGTGTTTCATTGCCAATTTGGGGTCCTACACTGTGCCTTCGTTGTTAACAATATGCTCACTTTTCTTCTGCCTTTCCTACCCTTTTTTTTCTTTTTAAACTTAGAAAGGCTTGGATGCGGGGCAAATAAATTCTTTGTCCATTTCTCAACGAAAATGTTATACCATGACGGGCAATGGCCTCGGAAATAAATAAATCGTACAGACGAACCTCTCTCTCTCTCTCTCTCTCTCTCTCTCTCTCTCTCTCTCTCTCTCTCTCTCTCTCTGTGTGTGTGTGTGTGTGTGTGTGTGTGTGTGTGTGTGTGTGTGTGTACAATTTACAGTGGGCCAGCTTTTCCATTTTAATCGGGCAGATTAGTACCAGTAACTGTGCATACTCGCCATACTATCCATTCTATTATTGGGATATAGGTGTTTCCATACACTTTTGGTGTCTGGCATTGGTATCTTTGCCTTTTTTTTTTTCTTTTAAAGATTTAAATGATTTTTTTTTATTTAATCTGGGTATCACAACTTCAGCGGAAGAAGTAATGCGCACAGCAGTTCCTACTTTTATCCGCCTCAAATATGTCGATAGGTTACGTTATCATAATGTAAACTGTTTGTATATTTCAGAGAGAGAGAGAGAGGAGAGAGAGAGAGACAGACAGACAGACAGACAGACAGACAGACAGACAGAGAGACAGAGAGAGAGTTAGTTTACAAAAAGTCTAAAGTCAAAAGCCCAGCAGACAACCGCTGATGCATACTAACGGGTATGAGTGTCAGGTTGCCAGTAGGCCATTGATCTGAAGAGGCCCCGCACCAAGGCTAGAGCATCCGCAGACATGTTCTCCAAAGCCTGTGGCGATTCTGCTCATCGTTTTGGCCATCTCCCGATATCACGTACACCTGAAATCTGACCTCCTAAGCCATCCAGAGAGAGAGAGAGAGAGAGAGAGAGAGAGAGAGAGAGAGAGAGAGAGAGAGAGAGAGAGAACAAGGAAGACGTTTCTTCGCCAATGTTAAGACGGTGAACTTTGTTGTACAAAACCAAAAAAAAAAAAAAAAAAAAGGCAAAGATATCAATGCCAGACACCAAAAATACATGGAAACACCTATCCAAATAACAGCGCAGAATTACTGGCTTACCGGCAGTAAAGCCAGTAAGCCAGTAAGAGTTCGTCAGGGCAATCGGCCAATTTCAATCAGATTACCGTGAAGACAATCGGTCAATTTTACCGTGACGGTTCTGTGAAATCCATCACAGCATTCCGGGGGACCTTACCAGCTGGGGAAAGCCTGCAACTAACTTTCCTTCGGAAACAATAATTCTCATCAATGATCAATTCCGTTTTGACTTGAAAAAGTTTATCGCTCGCGTTTCATAATCAGTTATTTCTGCAAGAATGAAAAAAAAAAAAAAAAAAAGGCAAAAGTACCTTAAGCGAGGCAGAATTCTTTGGTCGAAATTCGTGCTTTTCCAGCCATTACATCCAGAAAACCTTGTCCGAGGAGGCTGACAACACGGGCAGTGCTGATTCGACAATCAGACATCTGGCACCGTTTTCGGCCAGTCTGCAGGACGAACTGACATCTTCATGAAAGTCAACTTTGGACAAGTAAGCTCTCACAGCATCCAGGCCACTCCCGTGGGAAAGAAGTCAGCAGTGAGGTGTACGCCAGCGGAACAGACATCGGGAATAAAACGGCACGACTGTTCGTGGCCCCGGAGTGAAGACTTGCTTGTTTCCGTCGGAGATTCCAGTCGCGGCGGGGAGATAGTGGAGATACTGTATCACTCCCAATCAGCAGGTTTCATAACCGGTTGCAAGGTAACGGTAACCCTGAAACACTTTTTCTTCTTTCTCAAAAAAAAAAAAAAACAAAAACAAAAAAAAAAAAGAGAAGAAAAAAAAAAAAAAGAAATCATAGCTGTGTTGCCCTTTGCATTTTAAGTCAAATTCCAACATCGAGAATACGTTGGTTTTTGTTTCTTCTTCTTCAGCGGTCGACTTTTTTTTTTTTTTTTTTTTTTTTTTTTTGCGTTGCGTCAGATCTTCCATCCTGTCGCCACAATGAATTCCACAGTCTTCTCGGGGTCTTGACGGCTGTCCCAAAGCTGCATCTGCAGCTCTGCACCCTCTGGCCAGGTTCGACGCCGTTGTAGAATATCATGGGCTGGACAGTGCTGGAGGATGTGTTCTTCTGGGGTCTGAGTTCCAGTGCCACACGGACATTCGTCTGTGTGGGCAATCTTAATTCGGCTGCGGTGGCTCAGCAGTCGGCAGTGGCCAGTTCTCAGTCTGAAGAGGATGGTTTGCTTGGTATATCTCTGGAGCTGATGGATTGGATCAGCACCACGGTCTGCACCCAGCCTTCTCTTCCACTGTTGGGATGATAGTTTTGGCCTCTCTGTAGTCACAGGGGCTGAACTGCTCCGATATTGCTGCTGCCTGCCGTGGGCAGAGCGTCAGCCTTCTTCATGGCCAACGATCCCGCAGTGGGATGGAATCCATTGGAGTACAATGGCGGCTCGTCTGGAAAGATCGTGGAGGGCTTCTTTGATAGTGTTCAGTTGCTGGTCGCTACTGTTGCTTTTCAGTCCCCGCAGCAGGGATTTCTGATTTTTTTTTTTTCTGGTGTGTGTGTGTGTGTGTGTGTGTGGTGTGGGTGTGTGATGTGCATGTGATGTGCATCTGAATGAATGTGTTTTTTTTTTTTTTTTTAATTCCTTCATGATCTTTCTTGTGGAGACGTGTGGAGACGTAAGCCACTTGTGGCCACACTGTCCCTGCCCTATCGCCCATGTGATGCTGCATCTGCTCGTTGGGAACGTGCCGAGTTCTGTCCGTTCGCTTCTTTTCTTGGCTCTCTCTCTCTCTCTCTCTCTCTCTCTCTCTCTCTCTCTCTCTCTTAACTGATATGTAAGCCAGTTTGTTATCAACGTCGTTGCTCTATCACTCACTGGGGGCATTTTTGGAATATTTCCTGTTGACGCATCATTGTCTCTTTCTTTTCTGTCTTTCCTTTCCGCGCCTTCCCTCCATTCCTTCCTCCCTCCCTCTCTCCTACCCCCCCCCCCTGTCTCTCTCTCTGACTCTGTCTGTCTGTGCCTCTCTCTCTCTCTCTCTCCTTTGTTTCTTTCCTCCTTTCTTTTGGAACAGTGGGGTGGGAGGTGGATGTTGGTCCTTCATCCCACAGTCTGAAAGAATCTTATTTGCTGTGCTGTTTGGGTTTTTTTTTCTTTAATCCACTGGCTTTGTCTAAAATTAACACCGATGGAATTTCAGGAGAAACAGGAGAGGAAGATGGGCTTTTGTATTG
>JADBJO010023747.1:20000-26140 GCA_016801955.1 Conus betulinus | reverse complement strand
GCGCGCGCGAGCGCTTGCCGCACGTGCTCGTGCAATGCGTGGTGCATGGGGTGTGGGATTGTGGCCTGTGTGGGCGTGCACGAAGTGCGACGCGTGCGGCGCGCGCGCGCTTTGGTTGCGTGTGGAGGGGTACATGAAATTAATTAACATATAATTTTCAACAGTAAAGCATCACTTGGGCCATATACAATTACACAACTGTATGGAAAAATTTCATATGCGTAGTGTCCACACATACGATGAAACTCAGAAAGGACACATATTGCACATGAACCAGCCAACTAAAGTTATTTTTTGCAGTCTTTCTCCGTAAACCACCCACCTCAGGACAGTATGTGCTATATGCTATGGCTTCTCGCGTTTCACCTGTTTAGGCCTATAACCTGGCTCAACAATGGCAGCTGCTTTTAAGCCCTGCAATGGACCCACGGGTGTAAATATATTGAACAAATGAACACTCACAGACTAATAGGTGCAGCGACCGAATAAACAAACTGACTGACCAGTGGCTACTCGCGTACAAAATAGGCACATGAAAGCACAAGCAATCGAGCAGCATTCAAGTAATTAACTGCCTAATTACTCAGCCAAGTAACCACGTAACCCTTCAGTTGTTCACATAAAGAAGCAATCGAAGAAACAGGTAAAACATTCGTTTGTAAACAAGTAGCAACCCAGACACACAGAGGAATAATCAAACTACCTTCACGGACAGTATCTTAATCATTTGCACAGGCTGCCACGCGGCTTAGTCACACTGTGACTTAACTCTATCTGTCTCGCCGGCCAACAAGGGCGACGTTTACAAGCCAGTTTGTCTAGTGTTCGAACACAAGGAACCCACAGGCGCGCGTTAAACTTTATTCACAATTCACAGTAAAAGACAGCAACTTTGCAATCTATTTTTTCTGGCATCGACTGATGATTACTTACAATAAAATCTGTGATAACACTGAATAACTGTTTTTGATTTCATTCTTATCAAGCGCCAACCCCTGCTTAGTTGCAGAGAGTTACTTGAACAATTGATGGTGGAAAATTTGGTAAAATCACATTTCCAGTTAATAGAAAATGGAATTTGTACAATAAAAATGTAAGAGCATAGAACTTTTAAACTTCCATTTACTAGTGTTGTTTCACGAAGATAGTACTCTTTCTGCCTCACTTCTAGGTAAAAACATAGCCAAACCAAAGGCAAAAAACTATCAGTATACCTTTACATCTACAAACCTGAAATAACAGAACCAGTGTCACAGCCTTCACCACACTCTGCTCAGTGAAGAAATTATCTCAGAGCCAGAACGCTGGGAGAATACTGACCTTCTTCCTTTCAACGAGATCTTTCCAGAAAATTCCTTTGTAGCCTGCGTCACAATGGAACCACTACAAGCGTCTAAAGCGTTCAAGATCTGGCTTCACTGGGCTGATCTTGAACAGACATTCTATCCCCAGGGGCCCGACAACCATCGGGGCCGACCGCCATATAAGTGGCTGGTCTGGAGAGTGCAGAGGAAACAGACTCTTCAGACCCCGTACCTAGGGCAAAAAAATCCAGCAACGACTCCCATCTGTTGTTTTACCTCTCTAAAACCTCAAGTCAGGACAACACCAACCACGGCTGCACGGTCTCCTGGGGCTGTCTCCCCGGCCTATACTCAGTCTCCCAGACCAGACCATCCAGACCAGCCATGGTCAAAGAGAGGCTCAAGACCTCCAGCAAAAGTTACGACGATGTGGCTGAAGTCCAATGGCTGTCTCTTCAAAACCAGTCTGCCCAGACCAGCCACGGGCAAATTGTCTGCTGAGTGACCAGCCTCTTACTGGCATTCCAACCTACCAGCTAGGTTGCCCCTCATTGCGATTCTATCCTGCGTTTGAGGGGTTAACCACTACAAACTCTCTGTTCTCAAAGGTTGGGCAGAATCATACCCTTTACATATTCTTCCCCACTGCAATTCATGGTCCCCAAGAATTATAATCACTAAATCAGGCACAACAATCTACTGGTCAAGAAAATAGGCATGTGCCAGACGAAGCACCACACACTTGAACATGACATACGACAGTCATATGTGAGGCATACACACACACGTTCTGAGTTCACCCCTCCTACAATGCAGTGAGGAGAACCTGAATTACCCAACAAGCATTTATCCGAACGCCGCCCACTTCTTTCGTGGGGGAGGTTCAGTGCGTGCTTCGCCAGCCTATAGCAACACTACTCCGACTTAGACAAGTCCGCACAGTAATACTGTGGTCAGCACGTTGCTGCATAATTACTTAATGCCCATTTCCAAGCAAATCACATCTGACTTCTGAGTCACTTAAAAAATCACTTTGTCCACAGTGTTGGACATCGACACATAGTTTGGCAAACTATGTTACACACAAAAAAGTTCATATCATTGTTGACAACAAGGATGCATTAGAATACACAAAGAAAAAAAATGACATGATTGAAAAAAAAAGACTTCTTACATTTATTATACAAGTGATGGTCACCAAATTACTGTCGCACATGCAAACTTCAGTCAGCCGAAAAAATTACCCGTGTCTGCCTAGCCAGCTGAAGTGAAGAGAAATAGTGTTCCACAAAAATACCTTTCAAACAGTGCATATTCCCAAGTACTGTCTAACTGTAAGTAACATGAGGCATGGAGCATCTTTTGCCATGCCCTAACGTGAGTATTGCTGGTTTACTCTGTTTTTATTCTTTTGGTCATTATCTGGCACGTCAGTTTGCAAAGAGAGAGAAACATAAAAAAAAAAGCAACGTGATGGGGAAAGGGGAAGGGGATTTTTGTCCCGGATGTCCAAATGGGGGTCAATTCAGAATACTGCCTTTCAAAACTGATTGCCTGATAACGACCAAAAAATAGAAAACCGCGAACACTATGTTTATTACCCAGCAAAAAAAAAATCCCAGCTGATTTATACATGACAAAAAACAACACATGCTGCTCTGTTATAGCTCCATCGAAAGCAGCGAACATAGCGCTAATAAATTCAAACCATTAAAATTTTGCACATGTACCATGCCATCGCTCTGCAGAGCGTGTTTCCCTTTATAGTGAAAATCCATCCATTATCTTTCGAACACAAAAGTGTACCACGACATGGCCCACATTATGTCCAGCAGAATATCAATAAACAAAGGGACCTAACTCTCCCTTTTTACCAAACGGTTACACGGGTTAACTTCTATCAAGGATAAAACACGATTTGTTTCAACCACAGTGCAAACAATCTTCATCCCACAGTTAAAACATGGATCATTAAAACTAATTTTCAGTCAAAAAGAAAAATTCACCGAAAAAGTCTGTCATAATTCAGAATAATCATGAGCAGACTAGCAACGAGCGATCAGTCCCGGACTCTTATGTTTCTGTTAGAAACGCTCTCACACCTTCGGTCTCCCTTGCAGACCTGTGGAGAGACTTTCTCGGTGGCGTGGGGAAAAAGTGATGAAAAAGAAATTTCCTGATTTCTACCCTGGTCTCCTCCTCTTACCCACCTAAACCATCCCCATGACTTTATGGTGGAGGGGCAGCCTATGCACACTTGGTCCACCCCTTTTCCCCCAAATCAAAGGTTTCTAAACCTTCATATCACCACCTAGTACCTGGTTTCATATTACCACCTCATCTCCACCCTGGAGGTCCGCAGTGGGCTGTTTATGCCAGTCTTCTACAGAGGCAGCTTTTCTGGGAATGCTTCCCCACTTTGTCAAGAGTCATCTTCAATCGCTTTAGCTGGTCTTCCAGCCATTCCCCGAGATGCGGACTACTAGACACCTTTATATTCCTACATTCTTTAAATTCCTGGAGGTGCCTTACTCCTCCATCTGAATATAGGCACAACGGCTTTCCTTCGTACCGTTTACCATAATTTTCTCTCTGGATTTCAGTTTGTCAATAATTTCTCTCCAATCTTTTCCGTCAGCTACATGCATAGTAGCTTGGGTCATCTTAAACTGCCTTCCAGATTAAATACATCCATGACAAACTGAACAAAAAAACAAGATGCAAAGCATATAAACATACTCCCAGTTTATCTTGAATACGCATGAGAAGCTCCATAAAAGAAGAAAAAAACCGTTTGGGGCTGAACATACCTACAAATTTTCAGAATAGATCGGCCGAGTCAGTACTTTCTGAGATATTCCATGAAAAATGACCAACAGTTTATAGGCAGTTAGTTTCGGCATAAACGGGTTTTATATACGTTTTTGTCAAATTTTTTTATAACACATTGGGCATTGATCCGTGACCCATAATGAACCTACCTCTGACATAATGAGGAGTTCACAAAGATCGTGGCACACAGTACTTTCTAAAATGATATCCATTAAGAAGGAAAAAAAAACCGTTATGGGCCCGGTTACAGCCGCTAGTAACGACAGTATTGCGGGGCAAATATAACACATCGGGCATCATCCTTGACCCATAATGAACATTCCTACAAACATTTCAGAAAGAATCGGCCTTGTACTTTATATGAGATACAGAAGGAAAACCCTCTAAAGTTGCCGTTTATGGCCCATTAGTAAACAGCTTATAACGGTAAAATAAAAACAATGGGACATCATCCTTGACCCATAATTGAACATGCCTACAATTTTGTGCAGAGAAAGAGTGAGCCCCTCGGCCCAAGTACTTTCGTAGATATTCCATAAACGAAGGATAAGAAAAACCGTTAGGGGTCCGTAATGGCCGTTAGTAACGGCCCGCGGCTAGAAACGGTGGACAAAATAACACGATCGGGCATCATCTGTGACCCATAATGAAAACAAATACCTGCAAATCTTCATGAAAGGACAGCTCCGGCCAGTGTACTTTCTGAGATATTCCCATAAAACCAAGGAAAAACAAAACACCGTTATGGGCCGTTTAGCCGTTAGTAGTAACGGACTTACAACGGTTAAAAGAACACAATCGGGTTATCAAATCCATGACCCTATAATGCAGAACATGCCTACAAAATTTTCGAGAGATAGGACAAGTACTTACTGGGATATTTAATAAAGAAGCATAAAACCGTTATGGGCTGTTATGGCAGTCAGTAACGGCTAGCTGGTATTTTGTTAAAATAAACACAGTGGGGCAATCAAACCTGACCCCATAAATGAATAGGCCTACAAATTTCAGAATAAGATTGGCCCGAGCAGTTGGTCTGGAAGCGACGACTGTGGAAAAATGAAACACATTTTGACCACACAAATCACACACACACCACACACCACACACACACAGACGGGAGGCAAGAGAGAGAGGACGAGAGGAGGCGAGAGAGGAGAGAGGAGAGGAGCGGGGTTGGGAGAGGGGTGAGAGATGACGGGAGGGTATGGGCGAAGAAGGAGAGAGAACCAGAGAAGAGAGTTCATTTCTTCATTCGCCATTCTAAAGTACATCCTGTGTTCTCATATGGAATTAACTGGAGAGTACAAAAACAACAAAAACAACCAAATCAGCAAGCCTTCACCAAATAAAATTCTCACCCACATTCAACAGTATAAAAATGATGGGTTATTCTGCCTAATGATCTACTGCAGTCACGCCAAACAAGAACAAAAATCATAAGCTAATTATTCAACAAGGGTAGTCCATTGATTTTTCAGTCAAATACACATCTGGCAAGCATATCCTGCGCAGGGCGAGTCCCTCCTTCCCTTGAACTGAACCTAAAGAAAACACTTCAAACTACAGTCCAACAACCCTCTGCGCAAAACATCGCTGCGCAGGGCGAAGTTTCCTTTTCCCTTGACCTGTTAAAGAAAAAACACTTCCCACCCGCGAGCTACGAGTCCTTCACCGTCGAGGAGGCACTCATCTACTCTCAGCAGCGTATCGTGGCTTTGAGCACCTAGCACAAAAAACTGGCCGAGATGGGGGCTGCTGCACGCTGAGGCCCTGGGGCTGCTCTCTTAGCAGCAGCAGCACTGACCGTAACAGTCACAGTCTCTAACCAATGCCAAAAGGGATACTTGTGAGTGAAGGTCCCTCGTCGTCGTTGGGGCAATCCCCAGTCCTGAGGTCGGTAAGGTTCTATACGTAGGCGACGCCATTCTTGTAAGGTGGTACATAAGCAGCAGGAGCTATGAACAAAAAATGAAATGAATTCACCATCTAATTTTCAACCGC
>JADBJO010023747.1:0-15000 GCA_016801955.1 Conus betulinus | reverse complement strand
TTCCTTTTCTCTTTTTTCTTTTGTCTTTCTCTTTTTTCTCTTTTCTCCCCCCCTTCCCTCCTTTTTTTCTTTCCTTTTTCTTTTTCTCCTTTTCTTCTTCTTTTCTTTTTTTCCTTCCTTCTTCTTTTTTTTTTTTCCCTTTTTTTTTCTCTCCTTTCTCCTTTCTCTTTTTTTTTCTTTCCTTTTTTCTTTCTTCTTCTCCCCCACCACCCACTCCTGGATAAGGAATCATTATATAACTTAGAAACATTCCGCTGTATCTTTAGGAAATGCTCCAAACAGAAATAAGTACTTAGTGAAGGAAAATTGATGTCTCCTTATTTCGCACTAAAAACTTCTGGTTCTTCGACGGACCATGATTGAAGAACAATAACTGCTATTTACGAAGAGCCCCGACAAAAACTAGTCTCTGATTCAGAGAGAGAGGAGAGGATGAGAGAGAGTTTAGAGAGAGAGAGCGAGATGAGAGAGAGAGGAGAGAGATTCAAGACAGATTCAGACAGACAGACACGACAGACAATAGACGGGTTTCAGAGAAGTTTTAGTTCTCTATCATCTTTTTTTTTGTTGGTTTCTTAACAATGTCCATGTTGATTGCTAATGTAAAGAATGCTATTTACATGATATGCCTCGCCCACTGACACACCACCTCTATCCGGTGCATCCCTCCTGATGTCCTCCATTCCCTAACCACAATCCTTTCTCTGCAAAATCCCCACAGTCACGAGGTTTGTATTCTTCATGACCGTAAAGACACAATTAGCTTTTGTCAGAATGAATATTTTATTCTCAGTTCTTAATTAAAAGTGTGCTTAATAACAGGGGCTCTGTTTGTTGTCTTGCCCAGTCAAACAATTACATAACGTGTTATACCACTTTTGCCATCTTGGTATCGCATGGATGTGCATGCTTTTCCTCTGTGATTTTCGCCAATGAAAGCGGATTGCCATCATTTGATGTCTCTACAATTAGGATTGGTGCAGTTGTTTGATTGTATGGATCTATTTAAGAGTTAATGAAGAACATGGTGCCGAGAAATGATTCTATTGATCTTTGACCGTGGCCGTGACTGTATTTTGCCTTCTTATTTTTGTGCAAGCACACGCGAATGTATGCCTGTGACTCGCGCGCTCGCACATGTGTGTGGTGTTTTTTTTTCTTTTTGTTACGTGTGTGGTTTGGTGGTGTGCTGTGTGTGTGTGTGTGTGTTGTGTGTGTTGGTGGGTGGGTGTGTGAGTGCGTGCTTCGCGCGCGCGAGCGCTCCGTGTGTTATTTGTATATACAGATAGTCGCTTTCGCGCTGCGCACCGTGTGTGTGTGACGTTCACGCGTTTCTTACATGCGTGACGTGTGTGTGTGTGTTGTGTGGTGTGTGTGGTGTTTGTGTGTGTGTGTGGTGTGTGTGTGTGTGTGTGTGTGTGTTGTGCGTGTCGTATACGTGTATGCGTGGTGTTTTGTAGGTGTTGTGTGTGTGTGTGTGTGCAGCGTCGCGCGCAGCTTGTGTGTAATGTGTGTGTGTGTGGTTGGTGTAGAGGAGAGAGATAGCAGAGAGGCGCGGGGTGGGGGGGGACTGGGGGGGTGGTTAGTGGGTGGGGGGGGGGGGGGGGGGGGGGTGGTGGGGGGTAAGAGGTGGGGGGTGAGAAATGGTGGTATTCGGTTGGGGGTACGGTATAGTGTTATTGGTCCGGCCGACTGTGTTTTTTAACACTGTCCCACGTGTAATTCTTCTATGCTGGTGTACTGTTGCCAGAGGCCTTACCCATGCAGCTTCCTGGCAGAGCACTGCAGGGTGACACAGGGCCCAGGAGACTGCTTGCCGGGGAGGTCCCTGTCGGTAAGTACAACACTGTGTTCCCTGGTTATTGGGCTGTTGTCGGCAGACCCTAGGTGCAGAACCTCATCCCCTGCTGATGCAACAGACCGCTGCTGATGCCAACAGACCGCTACCTCTGCCTCACAACTTCTGTGAGTTTCATTTGTAGTGTAAAGCACGTGCTTTTTTAGTAATAGATAGGATAGAATAAGGTACTAGTGAATACACATTCAAACATGAGTAGGACTACTATTTTCACTACTTTTGTCTATATGTTAATGAATACATATTCTATATCAGCCATACGTACCGTTACAGTTTCTACATTGATCTGAGACATGACAGTCGTTCTCTCGTGTTTGTGCGTTCTTATTCTTGGGGACATTTGCACTGTGTCCTAAACTGTCTAACACTTTCTTATCGAAGCACTCAGATTCGACCTCTGGCAGGAGGATTGGAATACACAAACGGATAACAACTCTTTCATCTATCCTCCAAACCTAAAGGAGTTCCCTCTCATCTTCTTCTGTCTGGTGGTCGTAAAGAAGAAACAGTGCTGTTCTGTGCCGGTCGCACACCGGCCATTCGTATTTTACCAATACACTTCGTACCTTTTATTGTAAGAGTGAAGAAGCTCCTTGGTGCATTCCGTGTCATGTGCCCACTCACAATGAAACATATTCTTTTAGAGTGTTGGGATTTGCACGATGGTGAGACACAAGCATTTTACAGCAGTATTCCATGAAAAACCCTTGTTCAGAGATGTCCCGTCCGCCTTGACGCGATCTTTGAGTTCTTGAAAGAGGTTAACATTTTTGATCGGATCTGAGATTTTACAGTGGAAAGATTGTTTTTACGCGAAGTTTTGGATGAGATTTTAGACGAGTCTTTTAAAGAATTGTGTGTGATGAATGACTTGTGAGTTGATTTAAACGTGGTGACAGCCCTGATATTGCCCTTTGCCGGTCGGCTTGGGCTCTAAGCAACATTATATCTTTCTTATCCTTATCTTATCGAAGCACACGACAAAGACTGACAGACTTAGCTGGATTTGGACCATCAACGACAATCCGCAATCCCCAATTTAATTGCTTATAAATCACTGCACGCCCTGCCATAATGCTTCTTAATCAAAATAACTTCAATTATTCAGCCTTGTTTTAGTGTTTCAATCCACACAAAAGAATGGTACACCCAACTTAGACGTCTTGTTATCACACAGGAAAAAAGGTCAACAGGAAAATATATTGCTTTTAGGAAAACAATTTCTCAAGAGTCACAGCCATAGTTGTGGAACTCTTACACCTGCAGTCATTGTGTTCACTCACCTTCTCCTCTTTCACTTCTTCTCAACAGTTTCTTTTCTTACCGTCACTTTTTCTCTCTCCCTTAACCAAAAGTGTTTCAATACCGTAAAGTGTTCAATCAGAAGGTGGCTAACTGTTCTGTTGTCTCAGTCGGGTCAAAACGGCAAGGAACAGTGCAAATCCAAACGTACCAACTTCAGAGTGATGTCACGATTTAAGGCAGTAAAACCTTTCGGTTCAGTCCTCCTCCGGTTAGACAACCAGGAACTGCTGTGCAGACAACAGGCCTCGGTGTGCCACTGTTCAAATGGCTGTTAAATAAGTGGTAATGCAGACCCTGAAAAACAGCCACTGATTAAAGGCTGTTAATGCAGACCCAGAAACAGTCCACTGGTTAAAGGCTGTTAATGCAGACCAGACAACACTCCACTATTTAAAGGGCCTTTTAATCAGAACCAGACAACACAGTCCACCACTGAAAGGCTGTTAATGTAGACCAGACAACAGGCTTTTAAAGACTGTTAATGCAGACCAGACAACAGTCCACTTACTTAAAGGCTGTTAATTGACAGGACCAGAAAACAATGGTACCGAGAGGCAGTGGGGCTGAGAGGTGTACTGCTGAAGGAGTGTATGGTCATACCTGATCAACTGGACAGACCATCCCATTGTGTAGGCCTACACAGGAATTGCAGCTGAAGCGCTGACAAAAGATAAGAAACGGGAAAGGTGCACTCTATGAATAGATTAGCTTTTGACTCAGTTGATGCAGCAAATGTGGGCGGAGTCATTCAGGAGGAATGAGTCAGAGTGAAATTTTATTGCATTTTGAAGTCAGAGTGTGACACTTTAGCATCGTGTGCGAATGTGAATGGTAAATATTGACCTTCTTTTTTTCAAATGTCCGATGGGTGTCCGTCAACCATGTGGTCTTAGCCGTACATTGTTCTCACTTTCATAAACCAGTTAGGCATATTATAGCAGTTTCTCAGGTAGACATGAATACAGTTGATACTGCTCACCACTGCCACTGCCACCAGTGACTGGCGTTTGTACCGGTGTATGTCTTGGTGGTTCCCTTTCCTTGTTTTCTCCCCTTGTCACACAAGTGTTGTCAGAAAAATTTTCCCTCACGTGGCCGGCCACACCTCTATCTGTCTCTTTTAAATTACCTTGGTCATCTAGGAAATTTCTTCTTTCCTATACTTTCTACCATCAACAAGCAGATGATCAAAAATCATCGTTGCTCTTTTTTAAACCTTCGGATCTTGCTCTCTTCACAGGTGAGGGAAAGGCCACGTCTAATTTCTCGTATACGTAGTGGCGAAAAAAACCTCTCCTACAAAATATTTGCTCCCTTTTTAATTCCTCTTTTTTTTTTCTTTTAGAATTCGCAATTTGTCCTTATAACGGGAGCAACGAACAATGCTAGGAGAGTCTGATTTTTGTTTAAAACCTGTGAGCTCTATCAAACTCGATGTCCCCGTGTCAATCCAAGTTTATCTGTAATGAGATCATGGATATTACCCTTCACCTCAGTTCAACAGGTTCATTTCTGATCCACTGGGAATACCGTAGAAGATCAAAAATGTTACGTTTAGACCTTTCCTCCAAATCGTCAGGTTTTTTTTTATTTTATTATTATTATTCTCAATTGTTCCGTTCTTGACATGAGGTCAGAGTTCTGTTTTACCAGATCCGAATTTTCTTTTTTCAAAAAGTCTCCACCTCTTCCCTCAGATCCTTTACATCACTTTGCAGCGCAGCGAACTGGTCATTTTAGATAACTGATGCTCCTCTCCCATGTCCGTAGATTTTATCGTTCATCTCTTTAAAATGCACAGTTCACTGACATCTACATACCCATAATGTCTGGCACTGGTGGGTTGTTGAGGGGAGGTGAGTGTCGCCTGTCCCGCTGTCCGCCGGCGAAGCTCCAGTCTGTCCACGCTGACCCTGCGTCCTGAGGTGCCGAGCCGGGCCTGCTTCAAGCTGTCCTTCCTGGGTCCTGGTTTCTGCTCCACGTCTCCACAGCGTAGAAGTCCGCCCCAGAAATTTAACGTGGGGAGTTGGCCTGGGGCTACACTGTCTGTCCTCATTCGCAGTGTGAATAGGGCGATCGCAAAAGCCGTCTCCTTCATCGCTCGTTTTTGACATGAAAACCATGAAGATGTGGGCGAAAGTGCCACAAACTCGCTCTGAAAGCAAGCGGTGCTGCTGGCATGGTGCGTATTAGGGTATTGGCAAGGCTAGACGACTGCATTGCGCAAATATCCATCAAACGCAATAAGAATTGCAGAGCGATGCGATGTCAGACTGCTCAAGTGAAATGCAGTTCATGTCCCCTTGTGTGTGTGTGTGTGAGAGAGAGATGAAGAGAGAGAGAGAGAGAGAGACGAGAGAGAGTAGAGGACAGAGACAGAGAGACAGGAGAGAGACAGATAGACAGACAGACCGACAGACGGACAGACAGACTGACAGACAGACAGAGACTGAGAGGCATTTGTCGCGTTAGAAAAAAAAAGTTTAGACAGGCTTAGGCGCTAACATATGTTGCACATGAATGACACGTTTGCTTGATGACGTCAATGACACGGTGACACGGATATTCGATCCACAACCTAGAAATAATTACCCCGGACTTTTTTTAGACGCGTGTCTTGATATGATTCACACATATGTCAAACGAGTACCTTGACACAGTAAAACTGTCGTTTTGGTGGTGGTGGGTGGTGGTGGTGTTGTTTTTTGTTTTTTTGTTTGTTTGTCATTAATTTTTTAATTGGGTCCTATTGTCTAAATCGGTGCTTGAAGGGACTCCCTATGATGAATCGTGCTTGAAAGGGACTAGGTCGATGTTGCTTTTAGAAAAAAGGTGAATTTTTTTTTTTTGCCGTTACTTTTTTGAAGACGCATCTTCGTTTTAAGATCGGCAAGCAGATTAGAACAGTGCAAAACACGAGTTTTTTGACACAAAGAGGAGAGTCGCTGTCATTTAGCGCTTCCAAACTGTTCTTTTTGGTGCCCGTTTTCCTTTTGGCCTTGCTGCTTTCGGGCTGGTGTTTTGTTCTCCCTTTGTTCTTTCTTTAATTGTCAATTAGATTTACTATTATTTTCTTCAATGTTTGGTCCTTTGTTTCAATTTATCCATTTGGAAAGTGCATTGTTTTCAGGCTTAATGTACTTAAACGTTTGTCCATTGAAATTTCAATTTTTTTTCCACTTTTCTGAGTAAAAACTTTCTTTATTTTTTTTTTTTCATTCAGACTAAAGAAAGAAACAGAACTGGGATGCTATCCGAAGCAAAGAGCTGCCCGTTCCTTGTTTGCAGACAGGACATCTCCTAAGCTGCTTGCATACCAGTCTGGCAAACCGGATTAGGATTTAGGGGATCAGTGCAACCGCAACCACGAGTTTTCCGCCAAGTCGCTGGGGAGCGGTCCAGCAAGTCCAGCAAGGGGGGCCTCAGAGCCCGCTTTTCTGCCAAAACAAACGGGGCTGAGCTATTGGCACTCTAGAGTGTCTCCCATGGTGGTTCGCTCTTCAACATTGAGATGGATGTTCAAGCAAGCCAGCCATTAAATGAATTGTCATTCACATAAGCTTTCAGTAACGTTTCATTGTAGATTCACAGTCCAAACTTTCATGTGTAAGACTTTATTTACAGAGGACAGACAGACAGACAGAACGGAAATGCTATCATTTTCATGCATTTACGCTCCTTGTAGTACAGACATGACAATCTCTAACCCGCCCACCACCCACATCTCTCCTCTATCTCTCTCTCTCTCTTCTCCTCTCTCGTCTCTCTCTCTCTATGGCCTTTTGACCTCATCTTAACGCCGTGTGTAGAGGTCGTGGTGGTCAGTAACAATCTGCAGCCCCCAAGTCGGCCATGTTGATGTCCCACCGCCAATGGCCCAGTGAGTGGAGGGAGTTTTATTTTCACTGCAGAACACATGGCAGAAAATCTCGATCCACAACAACACTGTTCTACAAAGAAATAGGCTGGCTGAAGGCTTAAAGTTCCTGCCATCCTGACGATGATCTTTGGAGGATGTTATTTTGTACAATATTAAGACATACCAAAACGTAAACTTTCGTGTTATTTTTCATCTTCATACTTCCTTATCCCATTAGTGGAAAACTGTGATTACATATGTCCAGAATACAGAACATGTAATTAATAGCGAACCGCCAAGAAATGTGTAGACAAACGAATCACGAGACAAAACACGACGCGTTTCGACCTCGTATGTCTTCTTCAGGCAAGGTACAAAACACTTAGGACAACGAAAATGAACGAGCAATCACTTATCTATATTTCACTTCAGCGCAAGATGATGGGCGTTCAACGCTTTCCTTTACACATCACACACCACGACATTATGCTAGAGTTTGAGCTCAGCCAACATCTTGCTAGACAAAGGGGGGGGGGGGGGGGGGGGATGGGGGGTGGGGGGGGGGGGGGGTGAGGAGGAGGACACAGGGAAGGAAAAGGGTTAGAAATAATGTCAAGAACAGTACAAATTTAATATAAAAAACTACACTATCATGATCATAAAATATGCTGATTTGAGATTGAGAGATAATTTTTGCAACATCAACAATTTCTGAACTGAAAAAAAAAATAGCGTGAACCGGTTTTAGATTTCAAGATTTCAATGTTTGCTTTTGAATAAAGAGCATTCAAAATGGGGCAATGGAAAAAAGTATATGTTCACCAGATAATGGCTTAGAACATGCACACGCTATATTTTGGGAATATTTTGTCTTCCAAGAGTTCAAACGTATATTGTATATTAAACTAGAAATATGTCTAGGATATGTTTCCATTACACATTTATCTTGAGACTTCTCAATTCGGAAACAGCTTTCAAATAAACGAATGTATTTCATATATATATCTAACTTCAAATTATTTTTTGCTGCATTACCCCCATTACCCCCCCGCGTCTGGCTAGTTTATCTGCTATTTCATTCCATATAAATACCACAGTGTGAAGGGACCCAGCAGAAGACTATATTTTATCCTGTGGAAATAATGTAATTAAATTAGATGCTTTATTTCAAAGATCACATCTTTCCTTGTTTTAGCATCCCAAACTTTCAAACTATCTAACACTGCCTTAGAATCAACACAAAATAAAATATTACAGAAAGAATTATTACTATCACAAATAAAGAGTAACGCCATAAGAATAGCATACAATTCTGCCGTAAAATAGAAAATCCTTTTCCAAGGCTGTATGCTTTTTGAACTTTTAAAGCCGGAATAACAAAACCCTGAACCTGCACTTAACTGGCCAATGGAACCATCCGTAAACAATTTGTAAATAATCGGAATATTTGTTTTCTAAGTTTTCTCTCACTTTAAAAGTTAAAATGTTATGTTATCATTTTTCCGGACATCAGTGTAATCTACATCAAAGATAGCTTGTCTATGTTCCCATGGAGGCACCGGGGGAACAACAGGAGCAGGAGAGAGAGAAGTGACATCAATATTGCATTTTTCAAAAGAATCTTTCGTGTAATTTCGAACGGGACAAAGATAACCTTGCTGTTGAGAGCTCTTTTGGCATATTCAACATTTGAATCCATCAGCACTTTGTTTTCGACTGAATTAGGTACTGAAAGACTTCTTGCGACATATTTGGCCACAGCTAATCTACGTTGATCTGACAGTGACAGCATATTAATTTCTTTGTACACCTTCAATGTGTTTGTGTGTACAGGGACACCAAGCACTAATTTGATAGCTTTGCTGTCTATACTTTGCAATTTTTTCAGTAGACTTTGAGGAGCTGAAAAATAAACTTCTTGTCCGTACACTAGTTTTGATCTTATTAGGGAAAACAGCAGCTAGGTGCAGGAGGGTTTTTGTATCTTGAGCCCACGGCTGAATACAAATAATTTTTAGTACGTTTAAACGTTTCCTTGTTTTAGCTATCAAGCTTTCTATGTAAAAACGCCAGTTAGTTTTAGGGGTCAAGTTCACACCCAGAAATTTTATGTTTGTGAGTACTGCAATTCAGAATCATTCAATTTGAAGCTTGGCAAATACATTGGATGTGTCTCCATTATTGAAAAACATTAACTGTGTTTTTTCACCTGAGAGAATAAGCCCGTTATTTTCCATAAATTTATTAAATTATCTATCTCTCTAACTGATATATCTTCTGTATATGATTCGTAATTCTCTTGCCAGTATTCTTTCGGATATTTGTATTTATCCACATAGCAATGTCATCAGCATATTGTACTAAACTCACACTTTTTGATAATATCTTTGGAAGATCATAAATAAGAATGTTAAAAACATGGGGGCTATAATAGAGCCCAGCGGAATTCCGATATCAATGCTCTGAAAAGACGAGTAAACTTTTTTATTCTCTTGTACATATGGATCTCTGCGATAAAAAAAAAAAAAAAAAAAAAAAAAAAAAAAAAAAACTTTTAAAGTATTGAAACAAACATCGTTCCATTAATTCCTTTTTTTTTCAATTTGTAAAGTAGTCTAGCATGCCAGATACTATCATACGCTTTTCTGATGTCAAAAAAGGTAGCAAGTGTACTTTTCCGTCTGGCAAAAACTGCTTTTTAATTTGACTTGTAAGTTTCACCAAATGATCTATTGTACATCGACCTTTGCGAAATCCCGCTTGATTCACTGGGATTATACTTTCTTTTTCACAAAAATATGAAAGACGTTTTTTGGATAATCTTTTCTAACAACTTTCCAACGTGAGAGGGTTAGTGCTATTGGCTTGTAGCTACCAATGTCTGACCTGGGCTTACCTTGTTTTGGAACTGGGACTACAACAGATCTCTTCCAGATACTAGGGAGAGTTCCATTAAACCAACATTTTTGGTAAAATGAAATGATGCATAGTAATCGTTTCTCCAATGTGAAGGCAAGTGGTATAACAGTTGATAGGATATACCATCTAGGCCAACAGCACTGAATTTGAAGAAAAAGATTCTAACGTCTCACAAAATTTCATCATATGTATATAGCGTTTAGCGTTTAAATAATGGAAATGATTTGGTGGTGGATCCTGATAGACAGTTCGTTTTTCTTCCTCCTCTCTAAAACCCCTGATAGATGGACTGAGACTAGACAGCAAGTTATTTTCTGAAAATATTTTGACGAATGCCTCAGCTTTCTCCTGTGAGGATGGAAGAGCATTATCATCTAACTTAATTGGGTACTGTTGCAAGCAATAACCATTTTTCAATTTTTTAACCATTTTCCCAAACCTTATGGATATCTTTTGATTCCGATATTTTGGATCTACAAAATTCTGAGAAATGTATTCTTTTCGCTCGGGCAACGACACTGTTACTGTTATTTTTGGCAGGTTTCATCGCTAGGAAATTTTTCATCTGTTCTTACTTTCAGCCAAGCTTTTATAGGCTTCTTTTTTAAGAGCTACAGCTATCGCACAATCTAAATTCACCATGAATTACCAACATATTTCCACTGTTGGGCATCTTTACAAATAGGAATAGATTTTCCGGCAGGCTGTAAGAGATGTCGACAAAACTGTGTATAATATGCATCTATACCTTCATTTTCAGTACTATGGAAATGTGTACTGGACAAGATCGATTTCATACAGAGACCAATTTGCACTTTTTATATGAAAACTTTGGGATACTATCTTCATTTCCATCTTCTTCATGTTCAGTATGCTCCTTTAACTGTATGATAATTGGGAAATGATCGCTGCCCAAAGTATCATCCTCTGTTGACCATACCGAGTTTACTGCCAACTCCGGAGAAATTAAAGATAAATCAATAGAAGTATGTTTATGAGTGGAAATGTCTGGCAGTCTGGTAATACTACCATCGTTTAATAAAATCAATTTGGAGTCAACAATATTTTCAACTAAACGGTTGCAAGTTGTAGTGGTGCAACCATATTTCCAAAATGGAGCATGCGCATTGAAATCTCCCAGTATTACCCATTTGTTGTTTGACAAAGGAAGGCTTTTTATCCAGTCTGTATTATCTGCCTTTGGGCCACTGGGATAGTAAACAGAAATGATGTTTAAATTTGTCTGCTTGTTCAAATTTACAGTAACCCCAGTTGCAAAAAAACTCCAGCATTAGTAGGAATAGGAGGGTTCAGAGGACAATAATTTAGATCTCTTCTCACAAATGGCGGTTTGAATCTTTTTTACGATCATTCCTATAGTTATACAAAGGTGGATAATAAAAAACTGCGTATTTTCGGTAGCTTATGAACATCTACATTCAGTGATTGTAATGCTAGCACTGAAGAATTATGTTGATATATATGATTTTCAAAGTGTAAGAGATTTGTTGATATTGACCGACAGTTCCATTGAAATAGTAATAAATTATCATTGGAAGTTTTCATAAGGCATAGTTAACAGAATCAAATGGCAAGGTGAATTGACAAGTCACCAAGGGACGAATTGCCAGCTGAAAGAGTCCATGTGTCCCCTGCACGAGGATGGAAAAGCCACGGACCGGGAGCTCCGACACGACCAGCACGAGGTGGGGGGAATGGCTCGTGGTCCCAGGCGCCTCTCCGGCGTATCTGGTTCTGGCGATGTCTCCGGCGTTGTTTCTGCCAAAAGAGACGATGGACATGCCGCCCCAGATTTCCGGCGAGGATGCTGGTACCTCTGTCAGACGGGTGGATGGCATCCCTCATGAGCCGGTTGTTGAGAGGATCAAGGTTCTCATGAGAGAGATGTCTGATGACGAGGAAATTCGGAAAACAGTAAAGCGTTGAATAATAGTCGTCTCCGCTCCAGAATCTGATCTTTGATTGGCGTTGCTTTGCTTACCACTACTTTGTTTTCGGAGATTGCTGTTTGACTCTGTTGACAACACTAATCATCTTTTTTGCTGTACTCCATGGTCAGTACTTTCCAAATCATTTATTCCAGTATGCAGTATCACACAATCAACCGGAACTTCTGAAACCAATGTTTTTCAAGTTGCAAAGTGAAACGACTGCAGGCGGAAATCTAAACAAATCTTAAATAAATGTCAGCGAACCGCCCAGAGAAACGTGGACAAACGAGTCACAAGACAAACCACAACGCGTTTCGACCTCTTAGGTCTTCTTCAGGTGCAACAAACATGAAACAAATAACGAAAATGCACTTAGCTTTGATCGCTTCTGTGTTCAGCGCAAGAAAGAAGGCGTTGATTCAACGCCTTCTTTCTTGCGCTGAACACAGAAGCGATCAAAGCTAAGTGCATTTTCGTTATTTGTTTCATGTTTGTTGCACTGAAGAAGACCTAAGAGGTCGAAACGCGTTGTGGTTTGTCTTGTGACTCGTTTGTTCACGTTTTCTCTGGGCGGTTCGCTGACATTTATTTAAGCAATGTTTTCAAGTTCTTTTTCACAGTCTGAGATCTTGAAGGCTCTTTTGGAGACAATTTTAAGTCCGTAGGCCTCTCCCAGGCGCCTAGCGTTGACTCTTGACATAACAGTCGTGCAAAAAAAGAACATTGGGAAGAGAGTCGGAATGTACCTTTTTGGCGTCATCGGACCTTGATGCCAGTAGATTTGACGTTAGCCAACTGTTCCTTTTTGTTTGCTCCAGATGGTTTTTCTTTTACTGTTTGTGTCACTGACTGAGAGGGGAGTTTTGTTGAAATAAATTGTTTTTTTGTGTGAGCCGGAGACTTCGCCTTGTCAGCATATGTTGTGGTATGTTGCTGCGTTGTGTTGTGTCGGAAGATGTTTGCGAACTATTTGTTTGTGTTCCAACACTTACAGTTTCAACTTGTTTTGTAGTTCCATTTTTTGTTGTCATCTTTCGTCAGCTCCTCTACTTTCTTTTCCAAGGCCGAAATTCTGTCGCAGAGCATTTTAATTGTTGCACAACAGTATTTCCAAGGAACTTTCAGACCGACCAGTATTTTTATAAGGATTTTCACCAGCCGTTGCAGGGTCTGATGTGCTGTGGCTGCTCGTTTGGCTAGATGCCTGCTCGTTCTGAGTCGGAGATTCAGATTGCGATTCAAGCCGAGAACATTCACAAGAATCGAACTTACTTTTGTTGAGCATTTTTTTTCTTTTCTTTCTTTGTGGCTGCTCTTGTTTTAAACCATTTTGTACGTCGTTTGAACTTACTGGATTTTTTCAATGAGCGCTAAACATGTACATTGAAGCAATCCACCATGCTGGCGTAGGAATCCCCGCGTGTCTGTGTGTGTGTGTGTGTTGTTGTTGTGTTGTTCTTCAATTTAACGTCTTTTCATTTAATGTGATATTAGACAAGGGTGTGTGTGTGTGTGTGTGCGTGCGTGTTGCGTGTGTGTGTGCGTGTGTGTGTGTGTGTGCCTGTGTTGCGTGTGTTCGTGTGTGTGCTGTGTGCGTGCGTGAATGCTGTGTGATGAGGAGAAACTCTAAGTAAGAATTAAACTGTAAAAAAAAAAAAAAAAAAAAAAAAGAAAAAGACATCAAAAGTAAAAAAAAAACAACTGTACAAAATAAGATCATGAAACAGCAATTACAGGATTGAGCCAACTGGGCTTAACGTAAGAATTCGTACAAAATTTAAAAGAGACATGGTATCCTGGAATATGCACTTGAAGCATTGTAATGGTAGGCTGGCTGCGTGGTTGTGGGCGAGTATCTCTTGAAGCAGGAAACTCCGTGAACAGCAGTGTTCAATCAGTTGGCATGTCTGACCGTTGTCCTCCTGTGCGCATGTCTAACTTTTTACTTTATAAGGGAGGTAACTTTAACTATACTAAAGTAAGAGCTGTCTGGTTGGACGATCAAGTTAACCTCACAACATCTTTCCCCTTTTAGATCATGAATCATAACTAGGAAACAAAATACACAGCACAGTAGTCAACGCACTTTTAAAACAATCTTCACCAGAGCGTTCCGGTTATAAATTCCAATAGAATTATAAATCAGTTCTGCAACAGTCAATACACGTATGAAACTGAAACAATATGACTTGCTGCTTGAGTCGCAGAACTGACTTGCTGCTTGAGTCGCAAAATATAACAACAACAACATAATACCCCACGTTTAACATGAACCAACTAAAACACAACCTATGTTGCCAAAAAGGCAACACCATGTGACTTCACGCCACATGGGTTACACCACAACAAAGCACAGATTCACTGGAACCTCGCTGGCTTCACCACTCGGCGCCCAGAGCGAGTAGTGTAGGGTTGTCTTGCTGGAAGCTCTGGTGCAGGCGATGTATGGGTCTCTGTCTTTGTTGACTCCTGAGAAGTTACCGGCCGTTTCTGGTATCATCGCCTGGTGTTCGGGCTCAATCATCTGATGTTCAGGCTCCATCACCTGGGTGTTCCGTCTGCACTAGTGGCTGCTCAGGAAGTACTGGTAGGCCCTCATTGGCTGTGTCTGGCCGGAGATGTTTTCTGTTCCGTCGCAGATCTCCACCAGTAGTCTTGACGACGTAAGACCTAGGAGCACTCTGCTTTATAACCACACCCTGGTCGCTTCCATCCCTTTTCCTCATCCTCCTTCACCAGGACAGGATCCCCAGGATGAAGCTCTGGAATGGTTATGTGCTCTCTTATCAAGTATATTTCTTTGTAGATTCTTTGTATTTGCTGTCCCGATTGCGCACAACACCTGGATCGATCGTCTGAGGAGTAAGGTTGGACGGAAGAACAGGTAAAGTTGTTCGCAATCTTCTTCCAAGGGCTAGTTCAGCAGGGCTCACCCCAAGTGCAACGATGGTGTGGCTCGGTATATCAACAGAGCTAAGTGTTGGTCTTTTTGTTGTAGTTATTTCTTTGGCTGTTTTCACGGCCCTCTCAGCCTCACCATTAGCTTGTGGGATTAGTAAGGGCTGGAGGTGATGTGTGTGAAGTTCCATTCACCAGCAAAGTTTTTG
>JADBJO010023746.1:0-26141 GCA_016801955.1 Conus betulinus | reverse complement strand
AATGGCTAAACGAAACCGATGACGACGGCAATGAATACCGCAAGTGGTGCAAGAAAATGAATGTGGCCGGCACGTGTTTCTGTATCGTTTGCTCAAAAACGATCAGTTACGGAGCGAACGGAAAGAAGAAACTTCGAAGCCATGCTGATCACCCAGAGCATAAAAAAACATGAAGGTGAGTTAACATTTTTCTATTCTTTGCTAAAGTAATTAGAATCAAATCAAGGAGTTGATGGTGGCGTGGCCACGGGGGGGGGGGGGGGGGGGGGGGGGGGGGGGGGGTGGTGGGGGCGATTATACTTAAATGGTTGATGTTTTTGGTGCTGTGGGGTGGGAGGAGTTTAATTTATATCAGGGGTGGAAAATTTTCCATTTTTTAATTGTTTGGATTTTTTTAAGAGTAAATTTTCTTACATATATATATGGGATGGGATTCTTAGAATTTAATTATTGTGAGGAGTGGAGTTTTTTCTTGTCTGTTTTCATTTTATTTATTTATTAATTGTTCCTTTCCTTAAACAAATCATCATTGTTATGCTACTTTTTTAGGGAAAAAAGGTGGAAAAACAGAAATGACCTTATCCTCCCAACACTTTCCTTCTTTAAAAAAAAAAAAAAATTCACCAATTCCCACCTCGGAATATTTATCACAAGCATCAAAAAAAAAAAAAAAAAAAAAAAAAAAAATCTGTCTCTGGAAAATTTTTAGAGCTTCTGTTAAACTATGCTATGTGAGCAGAAAGTAAACGGGAAAAGAGTTGTTAATTAGCATATTATAAAACCTCCCCCACCCCCACCCCCATTATCGGTAATACCACCTCCCAATTCCCCTTTTCCTTCCCATTTGAGTTACAAGAAGATCAGGAACATTTTTGTCATTGTATATGGTTGAGATATGATTCAAGATTTTGTTGTTGACGTGGTTGGTGAAATTAGAAGATTAAAGTGGGAACATATTTTTGTCTTACAATATTGGAGAAAAATCCCTCCTCTTCACAGCCCCTTCCCTCCGCATAAACACACACACACACACACACACACACACACACACACACACACACACACATACACACACACACAACCAGGATTAATCGATCAAACTAAAAAAAACAACAAACAAACAAACAAAAAAAAAAAAAAAAAAAAAAAAAACCCCACCAACAACAAAAAGAAAACGCACACACCTTTTCCCATCCGGTTACATGAAGAATTTGAAAGTTTCTGCCACTGTATATATGGTTGAGACACCTTTATGCATGTATGTGTGTGTGTGTGTGTGTGTGGATGTTGTTGATAATAATTGTTAAAAAGGAGAATTAATAATACATTTAAAAAAAAAATCAAATTGATACTTGTGGAATAAAAGATTGTGAGTAGATTGCATTTTTCAGTAAGAAAAAATCAAAGAATCATTCCAAGCCCTGAAACATTGAAATATTAGCAGAAAAAGTATTGGAGTGTGGCTTGCTTCCTGTAAAGAATTTTTTTTAATATTTTGTCACTGTATTCATTATGTGCATACACAAGAGTTTGTTCCAATTTAATACTGTTTTGATTTAACTGAATAATACTAGTAGATTTTGAGTCAGTGTTATTGGCTGTTAAAAAATGTTGACCAAATTAACACATTATATGAGTAATACTACTAGCCTCTACATATATGTTTAAAGGTACGCAGTGGATGTGAGACATTGAACTGGAAGATAACTGAATCTGACCAGCCATCTGTTGGAGGCCCAAGTACATCATTTCGCATAGAAGCCACAAAGACCAAGCTGTTGGCCTTTATGGCAGAACACCAGTTGCCCTTCAGTGTGGCAACACCTCTTCTGGATTTATGTAATGATCTGGCAAAAGACAAGAAGGCTTTGCAGAAAACTCACATGTCTCGTACTGCTGCCACATACACTACAACACATGGGCTAGCTGCTGCGCTAAAAAATGATTTACGCCAGAAAATTGTCTTCCAGACATTACTCGTTGAATATTGATGAGGCAACCAACAATGCAATGAATAAAGTTGTGAACATTTTGGTGCGGTATTTGATGATGATGATGATGGTGGAGAAGTAAAGACCGTACATTTTGCTTCAACTGTTGTCAACCAAGCAACATCACGAAATATCTTTGACGCTGTAATTGATGCACTCCATGATGACCCAGCTACAGCAGAAAATCCGGTTGATGTGTGCAGTGAAGAACATGGTATCCTGTCTCATGGACAATTGTGCTACCATGGGGGGTAACAGAGCTGGTGTGGAGACGCTTCTTAGAGTGGAAATGAACATCTGCTGGACATTGCAGGTGATACAGTGCATACTGTATCAAATGCAGCAAAGACCCTGTTCAAGCCATTTGATGGTTATCTTGAAAATATTTGCAGTGACATTTATTATGACATCGAAAAGTCACCAAAAGCCAAGGATTTGTTTGAGGAACTCCAGATCCTCATGCAAATAGTAGATGCCAGCAAGAAACAGTGAAGGAACTCTCCACGTCATTCGTCCGTGCCCCAGCCGTTTCCTGCAGATGCTGCAAGTAACAGAACGCCTGGCCACCCTGATGGGATGTGTGCCGCCTCTACTACTTTGCATTTCTGACACCAGAAGAACAGAAATCATACAGGTAACACTATTCATAAATGGAAATGACAGCTGTTTACTTAACTAACATTCTATTTTATGACATTGATGCTTATGTACAATACACTACACAGTTGAAAATCAAACAAAAAGTATATGAACTCTGCATTCCATATTCTCTCTCTCTCTCTAACTCACTCTCACTCTCTCTCCATATATATATATATATATATATATATATATAAAGTATATAAACATATATATCATCTGTATCTTTTTCAATATATCTATATCTGTATCATATGTCTCTCTCTTTCTTTCTCTCTCTCTCTCTCCACACACACACACATACACACACACACACACACACACACACATATATATATATATCTAAAATTCTAATGTTCCTAACAACAAAACAAAAAAAACACCCTTTTATTTCAGTTTTAAAAATATAATACAGCAGAAACGTAATTTTCTACTGCTTTGTACGTTCAACTTTTCAGTTAGATAATATATATCATGACACAGTGGTGGTGGTGTTTTGTCGTAATTGGCTGGGCTTAAGGAATTGAAGATTACAAATAATTCATATGATCATGACAATAGAATTGTGATTGGGCTGCAGCTGCTGCTTTGAGATTAAGACTGCATAGCTGTCATAACTGCATATCCTTCATTGTCATATTATGACTCAAAAAACTACTTGTGTGTTTGCGTGTGTGTGTGTGTGCGTGCGTGCGTGCGTGTGTGTGTTTTAGGAATGTTATGACAGAAATCCTGAATAAACATGGGATGTCCAAGGAGGCTGCTGCCCGAGTGAAGCTGATTCAGATGAACCAGGCAAAACAGTTCAAGTCTTTGTGCAACCAGACTAGAAAGGATAGACTGCTAACTGCCCTTTTCAAGGAGTTTGACAAATTCAGTGTCATTGTGAATATGTATAGAGGATTGTTGAAGAAGTTTGAGATGTACACCAAAATGCTCCAGTCTGAAAAACCAGTTGTGCACATGCAGCATGAAATGATGTTCTCAGTTGTAAGGAAGGTCCTTGAACTTTTTATCAAGAGAAACCATGTTCCTGACAATTCTGTCAAGAAGATCATGTCCTTACAAAGAATGTCAGAGATAAAGATTTTCAGGTGCAAGACAGAAACCTGTGTGTTGGTGAACATGCCTATTTTGCTTTTAGAAAGGCTTTGAAGGATCCAAAATGTAAATACTGGGCAAGGGACATTGCAAAAAAGCTCAGGAAGGGATATGAAAACACAGCAGCTATGTTATTACAAAATCTCCCTCTGACAAACAAGACACTGCTCAGACTGAGTTGCCTTCATCCAAAGGCATATGCAGATGAAACAACAGCAGCAGCTGTGAGAGATTTGGCGGCTTCTTTGCCAAATGTCATCGCAGAGTCACAGCTGGGACAACTGGACAGCGAAGTCAGGACTACACCCTAGACAGAACTGTACAACAGCTGGCTGAAGCTTATGATGATGATACCTGCAGGTTGGACACAAATTTCTGGAGCCAAGTTGTGCAACTGAAAAGGGGTGGTAGTGACAGATATCCTTTTCTTCACGGCTGGTTAAGGCATTGCTGTCGGTGTTTTCTGGGCCTCTTGTTGAATCATCATTCAACACCATGGATGACTGCATCCGTGCAGACAGAACAAGACTTTCTGTTGAAAACTATGAGGCCACTGCAGTTATTCGGTCTGTCCTGAAAGCCAAGAAGATTACTGCCACTGCCCTTCCCCATTACTCAAAAGACAGCCAGGTATATATCAGGACAAGCAAAGTCAGGTACTCCAAGCATCTGATCTCAAAGAGAAAAAAAGCAAAAGGCTAGACAGGACCAGAGACTGAAGGATGCTGTGCAACATTTGTGCTCCAGAAAATCAAAAGAACTATTGACAAAAGCAAAGTCTGGGAAGAGAAACTGTCAGGTGCACTCCTTCAGCAAATATAGAAGAAACATGTGTAAGATCAGCTGCATGTACGGCCTCAGTTTCTCTGGATGAAACTGAAAATGTACCTACTGTCTCCTCTATGTCTAGCCTATTTCCAGCTGCAGCCCCACCTGTCGACGTTTCTACATCTGTATGTCCATCTGTGCCCCGTCATGTTCAGTCTGCTTCTTCAGCTGCTCCATTATGTCCAGTACCTGGCTCCAGTAGAAAACGAAAAGCTGGTGCTGCAGACATCAGGCAGTTTTTCAAGCGCCCACAACTGGACTGAAAGCATTTTTTTTCTTCATCTTTCCTTTTTTTTTTCTTTTTTTTTTTTTTTAGTTTATTTGACAGGGCAAGAGAATTTCCTAAATGGATGACTGCTTAATCAAACTCAACAGGAATCATAATGACTCGTCCTTGCTTTTATTTTGTTTGATACCATGGAAAATCATACAATTGTGGATCACAGCTTTGCAATTTATTGATGGACAATTCTGAAAATGCTTGAAAGGATGAATTATACTTCATGTATATGGTGGGTTTTGACAGTGAGGACAAGAGGAGCTGACAAGATAAGAAGGCCACCTTTATTCATCCACATTCTATATGTGGTGTGGTTCCTAGGAAAGACAAAATGTGCTGACATGTCAGCTTTGATTTCTCCTGATTTAAAATGGTGGGATTCCTTGGACTTAAAAGACAAACGGTGCCGGGAAGAATAAGGCTACTTTGTTCCTCACTGTGCATCTCAAATGTGTGAGTATGTATAATCTTTTTGAAACACAGTCTTTATTCAAATAGTAAAGTGCCCATATTAAACAATTTGTGGGGGAAATTTTGTTGATTCATGGAATGTTTGATAGTTCAGATTGGGTGAAAAAAATTTCCGTTTTTGAGTTTTTATATTCTGGTTTACTTCTACACTTTTAGACTTTAACTTTCCTGAGCTTGTACAATAAGCCATGAATATTATTTTCTTCATTTAAATGAATTAATGGAACATAAAGTCCAATGGGTAACTCCCAAAGCATGTGACTGTTAAGCTTTTTTACTGCAGAAATCATGTTACAATTAAGCTTTTTCTGGTGCAGGAGAGCCAACGAAATTGGCCAAAAAAATTTTAAAAATCAATTTCACCCGGGGGGCTTCGCCCCCCTGGACCCCCCAACGGGGCGCTGCCCCTGTACCCCGCCGGGGCCTAGGCGGCCCCTGGACCCCGGCCTAATTTCAGTCAAATCAACTTTTGTAGGTTTCACCCATGTGTATGTGTTTGCAGGTAGATAGTCAGTCTGTATGTGTTCACATATCTTGATCTGAATGTAACAAAACGAAAGAAATGTTGATTGATTTTAGAAAGAATCCAAAAGCTGTACCACCCTTTTTATCAAAGGTGCTGAAGTAGAACGTGTTGAATCATACAAATATTTAGGAACTTTTATAGATAATAAGCTGAATTTTAAATCCCATGTTGAGTATGTCCACAAAAATGTCAAACCAGATTATATTGTCTTCGCAAGCTGCGATCATTTCATGTGAATACTGACATTCTTCGGACATTTTATTCATGCTTCTTGGAGTCTGTTCTAACTTTCTCATTTATATGTTGGTATGGTGGGTTGACTGTGAAGAGCAGAAATGTGCTTGAGAAAGTGGTGAACATGGGAGGAAAAATCGTTGGTGAGAGACAAAAAAGTCTAAGTGAGCTATACAGGTGCCGTGTTGTTTGTAAAGCGAAGAAGATTACGTGTGACCAGACCCACGTTCTTGCAAATCAGTATGACCTTCTTCAGTCAGGACGAAGATATCGATCGGTTAAATGCAGAAGTGTCAGATTTAAACAAAGTTTTATTCCCCTGTCCATTGATTTCATGAACGAGAAGATGTTAATTTGAAATCCAAATTCCTCTATATGAATGTATGTCATATGTGAGAAAATGGGTAATGTGGCTAAATTATTGTTTATTTGCTGTGAATGTGTGTGACCACAAATTAATTTCTCAAATTAAGATAATAAAGTTTACTTGACTTGACTTGACTTGACTTGATGTAGATGGTAAGCTTGTATTTTCACAGGTAGACAGCTGTTCGGTATGTGTTCAGAGTAGACAGCCAATCCGTATTGTATACGTTCACAGGTGGATGGTCAGTATGTATGTCTTCACAAGTAGATGGCCAATCTGTACGTGCTCACAGGTAGATGGTCAGTCTGTGCTGCTAGCCTGTACGTGTTTAAGGTACATCATCAATCAGTATGTGGCCACAAATAGATGTAAGTCTGTACCTGTTCAAGAAAATAACATGACATCACTCTGTGGTGTAGAAAATGATGTGACATTTCTCTGTGGTATAGAAAATAATGTGGCATTTCTCTGTGGTATAGAAAAGAACATGACATTACGGTATGGTATAGAAAAATAACATGACATTACCGTGTGGTATAGAGAATAACATGAGATTGCTGTGTGGTATAGTGGTATAGAAAATAACATGACATTATGGTGTGTTATAGAAAATAACATGACATTACTGTGTGGTATAGAATATAACATGAGATTACGGTGTGGTATAGATAACAATGTGACATTACTGTCTGCTGTAGAAAAATTATGTGACAAAACACAGTGGTATAGAAAAAAAAAACAGTGACATCGCTCTGTGTTACAGAAAATAATGTGACATCACTCTGTGGTGTAGAAAAGAACGTGACATTACTCTTTGGTATAGAAAAAAACATGACATCATTCTGTGTTCTAGAAAATAGCATGATGTCACACTATCTTCAACAAAAATAGCATGACATCACCCTGTTGCAGAAAACGACCTGCTAGCCATGGTGAAGAAGGAGCGACAGAAGTACAAGATGGAAGAAAACAGCTGAGTCGCAGGGAGAACCGGGAGGAGGCCACTCTGGCCATGCTGGCCAGGTTCCAGAACAAGCTGACCGCCGCACGCAGCTTGGGCGGTGACTACGACGATGTCGAGGAGGAGAAGAACGCTGAGGAAGAGGAGGAGGAGGACGCTGACGACATATCATGGTGAGGTCCCTGATGTGGGAAACGTGTGTGTGTTTGTGTGTGTGTGTGGCTGGTCGGTAAACACAGCTGTTTATGTCCATGTGGAAACAATTGGTGGACATGGCTGTTTGTGTGCATGTGTGTGTCTGATTGGTGAACACAGCTGCATGTGTGTGTCTGATTGGTAGACACAGTCATCTGTTCGCTGGGAAATACAATGTATGTGATGAACACAGCAGTTTGTTTCCAGGGAGGCAATGTATGTGATGTACACAGCAGTCTGTTTCCTTTGAAGCAATCTGATGTACACAGCAGTCCTGTTTGCTGGTTATATACTCAGCAGTCTGTTTCCTGGGAAACTGTGTGATGTACACAGCAGTTTGTTTACTGGTTATGTACACAGCAATCCGTTTCTTGGGAAACAATGTGATGTACACAGAAGTCTGTTGGAAAAAAATGTGTGCGAGGTACATGGGAGACTTTTTGTATTAGACCCAGGCATGAGCATGTTTATCAGAGATTTCATACAGGGCTGCTCTAGATCTGAGAAGTGTTCATGAACATATATTTTTTGTCGGTGTTGTATACGAGACACATGAAAAAAAATAAGGCAGTAAAACATTTTTTCTTCTTAGTATGGGCTTTTAGAAAAATTCCTTATCAGTATTTACATATAAACACATACACACACAAACACACACACACACACACACTTACACGTGCAACCATAACTGTACACAGGTCACACAAAACCAATAACCGTAAATTTGGCTGTGTGTTCAGGATGCGACACAAGTTGAGATTTGAAGATGAAGCGACCAAAAGCAAAGTGATTGACGCGAACGTGCACGAGGATGATCGCTACACCCTCCACGACCCGCGCAACCCTCTGACCCAGCGGCGTCGGGAGAGCAGCAAGAAAGCCATGAGAAGCAAACGCTAGTGCGTATGATGGCGCTGTGGTGGGGAGATGACCTGTCGTGGCAGTGCTGTGGTGCCCCTTGTGGTGATGGTGTGGTGTGCTTGTGTACAAGGATGTGTTAAAAACAACCTGTTAATTGAGAGAGAGAGAGAGAGAGAGAGAGAGAGACAGACAGATGATAGGGCAAGTCCTATCATCTGACTTGATTGTGCGATATCCAACATCTAGTGCTTGTTGGACTGAAAAAAACCCATTAGTTGAGAGAGACAGAGAGAGAGACAGATGATAGGGCAACTTCTATCATCATCTGACTTTATTGTGCGATATCCAATATCTAGTGTGTGTTGGACTGAAAAAACAAGCCATTAGTTGAGAGAGAGAGAGAGATACAGATGATAGGGCAACTTCTATCATCATCTGACTTTATTGTGCGATATCCAATATCTAGTGCATGTTGGACTGAAAAAACAACCCATTAGTTGTGAGAGAGAAAGAGAGACAGATGATGCGAAAAACTTCTATCATCATCTGACTTTGCTGTGGGGTATCCAGTTTCTGGTATGTGTTGGACCGAGATGATTTGTCTCATCTGGACATCTCTGTGCCAGCATCTTCCTCTGAATGAACTGATTTGTTTTCTTTCTTCACGTTCAGAATTCACACATGCATGCATACAGGCAGACATGGTTTCATTTCTCATTCATTGCATGAAGCTCATGGTGATTGACACGCTCATATTGTGGACGTACAGAGGAGGTTACACCGGATCTACTTTCCATTGATGGCAGCAGAAGATTGACAGAGTGTGGAAGGAGAGAGGGTTTTATGCGTGTTCTTGAGCTTGTTGGTTGGCGAATGTGCATCAATGGGAAGCTTTTGTGTCATAAATAGTATTTATGAAATGAGAGATGTGTGATCTCAAGAGTTAGTGTATGTGTGTGCGTGTGTGTGTGTGTGTGTGTGTGTGTGTGTGCTTTCGCGCATGTGTATGTTGGTTGTGACTGGGAGGGAGTGATGCTTTTTTGTTGTTGTCACTATAGGGTTGGGAAGGGATGTGGTTCAGCTGGGGGAACAAAAATTGGAGGGTTTTTTTTTTTAAGTGGCAATCTATAGGGAACCCCACAACAGAAATGGCATTGGAAAGTGGAGAGTTTGTAGTTGGCCTCCTTGAAGAAGTGAGACTAGGATATGTGTGTGTGTGACTTAGTTTCGAATTTAACGTCTATCCACTCTAGATGATATTAGACACATTAGACAGGGGGTGGTTAGGTCTGTGGGGTGTGCTCGACAGCTGGAGGGTGGTCTTTTTTCACCAGTGGGCTCCGCAGTCATGAAATATGGGCGGGTACACCCATGGGGATGCTACTTTAAGGCTGTTATGAGTTGCATCCTGTAGTCTGATTTACCTCTGTTCAAGAGCAGTTATGTCCCTTGATATCTTAATGGCGTGTCCTGCGCGTGCCTGTACCCATCGTCAACACAGCGCAGGCCTCCAAGGGTGGTATAGGACTGCTCTAAAGGCAGGGTGAAGACAGTGCTTCTCTGGGTCCTCCCCAGCACCTTCGGGTGTTTCTTTTTCTTCAGACACACAAAAAAGACACCACCCCAGCAACCCCCAAACAAAACCAACCAGCCAAACCCTAATGATAAAACTAGGAAACTACAAATGGTTTGATATGAGAGAGAAGAGCGAGAGGTAGGGGACAGATGAAGATGGTCCTTTTGCATATTTTTTGTAGATTTAGCAGTAGTTGTGTGATTGACTCACTTAAAAGTAGCCTCATAAGTATGAGATGATAAATGTGAGAAGCTATAAGTACTTACTTATTGGACTCTTTGATAAAGACAGAAAGGATTCATAGGTTAATACCGTGATTCAGAAATATTTCTAATAGTATATGTCGAAAGCATGGGTATAAATTGTTTGATAGCCACACATGAGAGAGATATGATCAGCTGTGATGTTCTGTCTACATATACAAGAAACATTTTTACTGAATTTTGTTGTAAAAGCATTGACTTTCCACCTATGCATAAGGGATGGTAACTGTCTGCTTATGTGGGAGTGTGTTTAATGTTTTAATTCTAAAATCTGTGTACATGGGCTTATTGTGAGACTTTTTAAAAGAATTCTGAGCAAATGATTCCACTATACTATATTGTTCCTGAACCAAAAGTGAAAAATTCATCCTGAGAGACACTGAACTATATTTTGCTTCTGATTTTGCAGCTCTATCTATTTTATTGTTATATTAAAACAAAAATGTGACAGTATTCAGCAGAAAGTAATTGCAGTGCCTTGTAAAGAGAGAGCATGAATTGAATTGCTAATTTCAATTATCATTTCTGATCTATCCTGCAATTTTAATTATTTCAGAGCCTGAAGCACAGGCTTTGAATCAACACAAAAAGGTACTTGAAATACAGATCATGGGAAATTTGAAGATAAATTAATGCCATTAGTATTGCTCTAAGTTCCACAGTAAAACCAGATTTATTTTTCCCCAGTGTAAAACATTTCTCTACTTTTAAAGTGTGTGTGTGTGTGTGTGTGAGCATTCTACATGGATAGATCTGGTCATCTTTGTGGATATGTGTATCATGTATTTTCTGTGGATAGATCTGATCATTCAGCATCTAAATGTGTGTCTGCGTTCTCTGGGGATAGATCTGATCATTCAGCACTTAACTAATGGATAGATCTGGTCTTCCATCAGCTAAATGTGTGTCATGTGTTCTCTGTGGATAGATCAGGTCATCCAGCATCCAGCTAAATGTGTGTCACATGTTCTCTGTGGATAGGTCTGCTCATCTAGCAACCAACCAAATGTGTGTCGCATGTTCTCTGTGGATAGATCTGGTCGTCCAATATTTAATTGCATGTGTCATATGTTCTCTGTGGATAGATCTGCTCATCTAGCATCTCACTAAATGTGTGTTATGTGTTCTCTGTGGATAGATCTGGTCGTCCAGCACTAACTAAACGTGAGGAAGTATGTCATGCATTCTCTGTGGACAGATCGTTGTCTACCATCTTACTGAAAGGGAAGCACACTCTTTTTCCACTCTCACTTTCTCTCCATGAAATGAAAAGAAACAAAAAACCAAAAGCATAGGTCTGCTGTAACAAGTTTAATAACGCTGTGATAATAGAATCTCATCTGCAGGGACTAAATACAATGCCAGTGACGTGTCCTAGTTTTACGTCCAGCAACAAAGACAAGCCACTGCATTCTTTTTGTGGCCCATGAAGGTTACACCTCCCTCCCCTTCATGTACACAGACCCAGACAGCACTAGCATTCAGGTCATGTTAATTACACACACATCACATACAAGGAAAGAACTCTTAACAAAGACCTGCAGAGAAATGTTTCGGTGATGACATCTCCTTTGAGAAGAAATACCCATTAGAACAATATCGATAACCGTTTGCAACAACAAAAAGAAAAGGTCCTTTGACAGATTTGAACATGGGACCTTCGACATTCATACATTCTAAACACCTGACCACAGTGCATTCTGGTTATTGTGAGAGTTCTTGTACTTGAACAGCATCCCTGCAATGATGGCAGTCCACAGCAGCTATGGCGCTGCTTCAGTTTTGATCATTCTCTTGTAAAAATACCTAAAAGGTTTTAAATCAATCAGCACTGAACATAGACATACATGTGAATAGTGAAGAATGTTAACTGAACATTTCAAGAAGAACGTTCAGCCATTTTCATGTGCACAGACCTGATGACACCCCCTTGCCCCACCTCCAGCCCCCTCCATATACCCCCCCCCCCCCCCCGACACACACACACACACACATGTGCACATGCTTGTTTTATTTCTATGATGATTACCAAAGCTCATGCATTTTGCAAATGTAATAATGCCCATGGCAACAAGGAAGTCATCCCTAACTAGATTCCAGGGGAAAATTCCGTTGGACAGAAAATCAAGCTATTTCCTGCTGGCAGGAGAAACGAGGAAAGTCACATGGGTGATGCTGTCCTCTGGCTAACAGTTTTCTTCTGCTACAGCAGCTTGCATTTCACAGAGACATCTGTAGGATGATACAGTTGTACAACACGTGGACCTGCCGTTCAAAGCTCTTCTTTGTGTTACATTCAGAATGTAAAGCAAGCCAGTTAGTTGACATTGGCCTTGTCACTGCTCCTGACAAGGACAGAACCAGAAAGGGCTGTCAGGAATTACAGGAAGTAAGCGTCCACTTCAGTCCCCCCCCCCCCCCCCCCCCCCACCCACCCCAACCCCCACCTCAAACCTTTGAGATTGAAGAAGTGGGCATATAAAAATACGTCAGAATGGACATTGTTCCCCTTCCTCCCCCTCCCCCAGTGTTTGAGGGACTGTACATACTACATACACATGCCTTCCAACCCTCCCTTCCATGCCTTCTAACCCCCCCCCCCCCCCTCCCCTTGAGTCCTTTTCCTCATCTGAGGAAGTGCATGCGTGTACATATATAGCATGCACTCCCTTCCCCACCCCCCTTCCCCCCCACCTTCCCTATTCAAGCAAAGTCCCAGTGAAAAACCCACAAAATATCTAATAAAACAGTGGCTGTGTTCCACGTTAACATGGCAGCATTTGAACTTGCATAATGGACACACACAACACATTATGATAGATCTGAAATGGGTGACCCCCTTTCTAAAATAAATCGGCCCAAAATGTGTTGCACTCCAATCTGGAGGATGTAAAACAAATCTGAAGCAGCTCATCCAAATCTGAAGTGTGTCAAGCAGACCTGATGCAGATCAGCCTAATCTGATGTCAACTTTACCTTTAATCTCACGGTCAGTCCTGGGGCCTAGTGCCGCAGAGTGGCTTGAATACAGCAGGGCTTAAAGCAATGTCAGATATACTACCAACACATCTGCATTATCTTAACACAGCCAGGCTTAAAACAATGTCAGATATACTACCAACACATCTGCATTATCCTAACACAGCCAGGCTGAAATAGTGTCAGATATACTGCCAACATATCTGCATTATCTAAATACACAGCCAGGCTTAAAACAAAGTCAGATATATACTGCCAACACATCTGCAGTATCTTAATACAGCCAGGCTAATACTACCAAGACATCTGCATTATCTGTATACAGCCAGGCTTAAAACTGCATCAAATATACTGACAACACATTTGCTTTATCTGAATACAGCTGGCCTTAAAAAAAAAAAAAAAAAAAGTTTCAGACAGACTTCCTGCATATTTGCATTATCTGAATACAGCCAGGCTTTGAACAGTGTCAGGCAGAGACTGCCAACACATACACATGATCTGAATGCAGTCAGGCTAGACTGCCAGCACATTTGCATTCTCTGGATGCAACCCGTGTTTAGAACTGCTTCAGACAGACTACCAGCACATTTGCATTCTCTGAATACAGCTGAGCTTAAAACTGCCTCAGATAGACTGCCAGCACATTTGCATTATGTGAATGCAACCCAAGTTTCAAAGTGCTTCAGTCAGACTGTAAGTATATTTGCATTATTTAAATACAGCCATGCTTTAAAAACACTGTCAGATACACTGCTAACACATTCACATTATCTAAATACAGCTAGGCCTACAACAGCACCAGACAAACTGCTAACACATCTGCATTATTTGAACGCAACCAGGCTAAAAACCGTGTCAGACTGACTGTCAGCACGTTTCCATTTCCCCTCTCATCCTTCATGTGGGAAAACTGTTCAAAATGAAACAAACTGATGTATATACATGCAACTTTGCTTTTGCAAAACACAGATGCCCAACAGGAAACGAATGCAGATCATTCCAAGAATATTGTGGCTTGCTGGGGTCCTGTCCCCACTGTGTCCACGAGTTTCACGACACAAGTCACAGAACGCATCAACACTGGCATTGCAAACACTCTAGAGAACAGACAACTAATCCTAAGCAGTGGGTTGCTCTGGACAGCTGTTTAACACATTGGACACCTTCATCATGTGCATAATCATTAGTGAAGACCATACTATACATGCATGCATGCACACACACACACACATGCACACAGAGTTGCCATTATTGCTAGCAATCAGGTGATCACAGTGAGAAAGGTCAGAAATACTGCTATATAAACTGTATTTAATGTAGAGTGGGGGGGGGGGGGGGGGGGGGGGGGCAGGAGAAGGAGCATATGTACAGAAACTGTATGAATAAAAGGATCAAAAAATATACATAGATCATAGCAGTGTGATACACACATTATCCAATAAATGAACTTGGCACACACACATGCGCATGCTCACACACACACACACATGCATAATTGCACACAAACACACACATATATGCAAAATCACTCACACATGCACAAATATATACTCTCTCTCTCTCTCTCACACACACACACACACACAGAAACGAGTTGATGGAGGGATGTGGCGATGCATACAACACCCTATCGCTAAAGCCAGTGAACAGACGGCCACTTCTGGAGACGCACAACATTCTGTACAAACATAGGTGCTAAACACAAAGAGGAAACACCTTCATTACAGGGGTTAGCCAACAAAACGCACACAAAGACAACAAACAGAACACCAAGTGCCATGTGTTACACTCCCCAAAACGAATACACAAAAGCCAATACACTATGCTGACTACACGCCAAAAATACTCAGGAAAAGATGTGTACACGACGCTCGATTTGAGCAGAAGCCAACACAAAAGAACATGAGGAATGCAGGAACAACAGGAAGTTTAACCCTACAGAGCTCACAGCTTTTCCACAAGCATCATGTCTTCTACAACAACAGACCATCGCATGGAGCATCCTACTCCCAAAACACTGGACTGCAGCTGCTGCAGAATCAACAGCATCAGTAATGCCCATGGCGTTTCAACACAGTGTCACATCTTTGGCACAAAGCATCGACACTCAGCCCCACCCATCCCATAATCCTTCCTCCCTCTACACACACACGCATCCTTACTGTGCTTCAATGGCAGGAGAATGCCAATTCACAATGCTGTGATACATGCCTTCTATAGATCCCTCTGGCACACAGTGTCAAGAATACATCGGTGAAAAAAAAGTTCTGGCAGACTTCACTTGCTCAAATGTGTACAACTTCACAAGAGTCACTAAGCCAATGACCATCGTGGTGACCTCTTGGGACCTTGAGATGTATAAAAATAGAACCACTTCGAACAGCAGGAACTGCTCTTCATGAAGGGGACAGGATATGTGCTTTTTGAATAAAATGTGTACACCTTGACAACAGATATGTCCATAAATGTGTACACCTTGACAACAGATATGTCCATAAATGCCCACAAACATGTACAGAGGAGTGGCAGACATATACATACATAAATATACACACAGAAAATTCAAACATATACATACATAAATATACACACAGAAAATTCAAATATATACAGAAAGGAAGGAATAAGTTAATACCTGGTTGTTCAGCAGGATACAACACCAAGTTGGCCACACAAAATCCATACAACAATGCTCCACAATAATGTGCGACTGGAAGACACTCAAAGATGCCACCAGAAACACAAAATGCCGGTGATGAAATGAATCCTTTGAAATTCAAGAGAAGAAAAGAAAAAACACTCCCCATACACTCAACAATGTCCTGATTCTCTGCGATGTCCTGATTGCTGTGAACTACACTGCGCACTGTCCCATGGTTAGAGCGTTTGCTTGCACAGCTGATGGCCCGGAGTTCTAAACACACATGGGATCAGATTTTTCCAGATAAAAAAAAACTGTCTACCCAGCAGTAAATGCCAACCGCATCTTGTTCAGAAAAGCTTAAAGGTGGTATAAGAAGAGGAATGGGCATCGCCTTCTGTCATGCAGTGCTCTAGAAACAATTACCTCTGAAGATCACTGTCCCTATGGCTAATAAGCAACAGGAACTTTAACCTTTTTTCCTGACCTTTTAACTTCCTGTCGGTACTCTGCAGGTCCTACAGCTGCCATAAAGGACCTGTACTCTTTCCTCTTTGTACACTGCACATCCTACAGGCTGCTGTAGACAAATACCCGAAGGATCTATCCTCTTTCCTGTCTGTACACTGCATGGGTTGCCATCAAAGAAGACCTAGAGGACCTGTTCTCTGTCCTGTCTGTACCCTGCCAAAAGATCCAGAGGATGTGTGCTTCCGCTCTGTTCGCACCGCCAGTCCAATCTACAGCTCTGAATCCCGGCACCCAGCCCCTCAAATCCTCCTTCAGTGCTGATCATCGGGCAAGGCAGGAGTGATCAGCTGCACAGGACCGAGGCCTGCATTGAACCCAGACCACCATCCAGGCCACGCAGCAGACCCAGTGCTGGTAGCATCTCCAGGCACACCACAAACAGCACCTCTGACCTGGGGATGCCTGGGGGCAACCTTCAGGTCAGAGACAGGTCACACCTAAGCCACATTCCCTGTCCTCCAAGCTTCATCCTGGTCAGTGCCAAGGGAGACGGTCGGCAGACAAGAGCACACAGCAGCAGCCCTATCCAACGTTCCAGGCTGTGAGGACAGAGGTGACACACTGGTCTCCCTTTCATTTGCTGATTTAAGAGGCTGGTTTCATTTCCTGTGTGATGCGGCAGAGGGTATTTTCACCCTCACTTTCAATCCTTCACATCCTCAGTGTGGCATGCTGTTACCTACGACGTCCTCATTGCAGCGTTCTGTTTATCATCACAACTTCACGTCAGAGCTTTGAAGGTTCCAACTTCCCCCCTGTCACACTTCTTACCGCCAGTTACACAAGTGCACCGTTACATATGTGATTTCTACACTATTTACACGCACACACACACACACACACACACACACACTGCTACATTTACAACTATAAGCAGTTTGTGTTCAGTCACTCAAATCTGTATCAGCCGAATACTATAACATATTCTGCACTAAGATAATCAGTGTTTGGACATCGTTTGTACACGTAAAATCGCATCAGATCCATTAATTCTGAAACAGCATGATCATCAAAACCAATCAAAAAATCATTTGAGCTTGCCAGCCAATTGTTACAAGAACACCCAATGGATCACACAAAGCCTGACACTATGGAAAAAAAAAAAGAAAATATGGGAGGAAAAATGGAAACTAGTCACTTGAACCTTGTGTTGAGATGCCAAACTATTAATGATAGCCTGTCTGCCAGTCCCTGCACTGATTAGCTGACATGGCCATCACGCTCAATGACCAGTGGTCATCACTTTGGGTGTATTCTCATTGTTCTAAATGAAGCCTCAGTCAGCCTAGCCTACAGAGATGTTTAGTTTCCACAAGCTACAGAGGTGGAGTGGAGACCTACAGAGCACAGCCCAGCCTGTCTGGCACCAAGGACCACCCGGTGACCGATGTCTCTCGGACTGGCCCGGTAGCACCAAGGACCACCCGGTGACCGATGTCACCTGGACTGGTCTGGTAGCACCAAGGACCACCCGGTGACCGATGTCACCTGGACTGGCCTGGTAGCACCAAGGACCACCCGGTGACCGATGTCACCCGGACTGGCCTGGTAGCACCAAGGACCACCCAGTGACCGATGTCTCCCGGACTGGCCTGGTAGCACCAAGGACCACCCGGTGACCGATGTCTCCCAGACTAGCCTGGTAGCAGCTGCCCAGCAGCATGGCTGTGTGGTTCAAAGAGTCAGGCTTTGGCCACACTATGAGCTGCACTGTGAGACGCACTGTGGAACAGTACTGAGCAAGAGTAGAGCTGTGAGTAGTGAGCGGTCACATCAAACGCAGTTATACTATAGCTGGCAAGGAGATGGGAACGATGATGAGAAGGATGACGTCATTTACTGTAGAGATGGCCACATCAGGAATGAAAGCCGCATGGGTTATGTTGGCCATGAGCCTCGATACCTTGTGGAAAGTGTTACTACCAGTCACTGCAGACACTACCTGTGTGTCGATCGTTCATGGCATGGCAGCCTCTGCAGTAACTGATTCATCCTGTCTTGTGCAGCTGCAGCACAGATGGAAGGGAGGCCACCGCCTCAAAGGAAGGGGATGACATCAGAGCGGCAATGCTCCCAATGTGTGAGATCATGGATTCCCAGGGACATCAGCACAGCGCAATGACATGAAGACAACACCGATCCATGTCCTCCAGAGCCTCGTTGGCGCTCTGATGGAGATATCTGTCTCCACTTTTACATGGCTCCGAGTCAGATTACACACACATATACATACACACACACGTGCACACACACATACACACAAACACATGAACACACACACACACATATGCACATAGACTCTCTTTCCCAAATGCATACATACATACTCACATACTTTCTATAAATCACACACACACACACACACACACACACACACTCTCTCTCTCTCTCTCTCATTAACTCTCTTTCACACACACACATGTTTACACACATGCTTTCCATAAATCACACACACTCAAATGCACACACACACACACACACACACACACACACACACACACCCATCAGCTGTACACCACTAGCAGGATCATGATGACAGGAAAAGAATAGTATGTCAAACTTAACATAAAACAACATATCTAAGCAGAGAATACTGTATTGACTCAACTTCCAGCCAGATATCAACATCTCACGGCAAGGCAGCCAACAGGGATGATATCACTTTGGCAACAGACGGACAGCCTTGTCGGCTTCTTAATGGTACTCCTACCCTCTCCCCCATCATCCCACCTCCCTCCCTGACCCCCATTAACAATACCCCACCCCCCCTGTCCAAACCTATCAGCAAGTGAAGATCAACTTAGAGCTATGTCCCAACAGTAGGCTAGACAAATCTTTAGTAACACACAAGATTGCACGTTCTGGAGGGAGGATTGTGACAGTGGGAAAACAGGTGGAGGATATTGCACTGGATTTACACATAAAGAAAAGTGTGGAAATGTGAGGTCGGCACCATTAGGGTGGAGGGACAGGAAAGTTTGAAAACAGAGATAAACATACTGTATATGCATGCATATGTGCACACATACTTATATGCTCACATACTTATATGCTCACACACATTACTATGTACAACACACACACACACACACACACACACACACACACACACACACACACACACACACACACACACACACACACACATACATACAAACACAACACATCTGTACATAAGCGCATAGATATGCACCATCATCACACCCATAGCCTCTTTACACCTAAAGAGTCCCTCGACAATCATCAGTTTACCCCATCCCCTTAGCATCTAAACAGTCTTAAAGACAACCATTCTTACGTCTACAGAAGATAATATAATAATTATTACACTATAGAAGTTGACCCTAATTACATCTACAGAAGACTCTCATTGATGACAGCCACTCTTGAGTTAGCTTTATCCTCCATAACATACAAAGTTTTGTGCAGTAATCCCTGTCGTCATACCTCATCTGTGCATGAGGTTTAGTGGAGGTCAGCTATCGGCAAAGTCTGCTGCATGAGGTCCCCTCATCCTCATCCTCACCCTACCCCCCCCCCCCCCCAAATTGTTTCCCTGCAATGTATTGACTTTTTATCATTTAATTAATTGACTGTTTGCAGAAGTGTACTGTGTAAACGGACCATTCTGTATGCCATGACGCCTGGCTTGGCAGAATAATACAGTGTAAAATGGACCATTCTGTACGTCATGACACTCTGATAGTATGGAAATTGCTCTCAACAAGATGTCTGCAGTTAGTCAACTTCTGTCTTGAGATGTCAGCTTCCGCGTCATACAAAAGTCAGTTTTCTCACTATGAATAATGCCATGCATATTAATCTGTTTCCCTACCACCTTTCTCTTTCCAAAACACGCAGTCTCAAAGATGTACAATCACAGATTAACACACACATGCACTCTCTCTCTCTCTCTCTCTCTGTCTCTCTCTCTTTCTCTCTGTTTCTCTCTGTCTCTCTGTCGCTCTCATTCAGCATGGCATCAAGTCCAAAGTGAAATACAGTGCTTAAAGGAGCAGAGTAAGCTGATGTGGTCAAAAATATCACTTATGGATAACACTATACACGCATGGACAATAAAGCTCTCATCTGCTTACAGCTGCTTTAGGAAATATCACATCCGGTTAATTCCAGGGAGGTTACTCTTGAGAACAGACACTTCACTGGACACACATGTCATCACAATGTCAAGCCCATGTCATCATGGCTGACTGCTAAACGACAACTCTACACTAAGTACCAACCACACAGAAAACTTGTCACTGCATAAATACACATTTTGAAAGCAGTTCTCTCCCCTTTTTTCTATTTTACTATCAGGAGAAGTTTGCATTTTTCTTTTGTTTGTTTTGTTTTCTGGTTTACCACAGATATAACCTTCTGAGCTGTGACAAAATTCCCCTCCATGCTTCAGAGAAAGTTCCTGACAAGTATCAACACCACGTCTCCATGTGAAATTCTGCACTCTGTGGTTCAACATCACCTCCATGTGAATTCAGCATTAGGTGTGTGTCAGTGAAAAATCTGTTCCACCAAGGCTCCAAAGCAGAAATGTTGCTCGTCCATTCCTTCAGCAGTGTGTTGGACAGTCTCACCTCAAATCACTTTTTCTTGTTCCTGTGAGCAGAAGGTAGGTTTGAAGGTGACTTTCCAATTGACCTTGCAGTGGGTGACCTTCCCGTGGGTGACCTTCCCATGGGTGACCTTCCCGTGGGCGACCTTCCCGTTGGTGACCCTTCCCGTGGGTGACCTCGCTGACGACCCTGCGGAGGTGTCCAAAGACAGACAGGACCTGCACGTCCCATGGCCGGCTGAGGAGTTTTTACTGTGCTGGTGACCGTTTCTCATTTCTGCCTTGACATTGTTTGTTGAGGGTCATGACCCTGCCCTCTGACTTCCCGTTGACCAGGACATTTGGAGCACCACAAGCACCACCTTCACCATCACTATCACGCTTGCCAGCAGTAGTCACTGAGGACTTGGCACTCCTTGCGGAGGAAGTCTGTGTTCTGGATGATGTGACCCCACCGTCAGTCACGGAAGGTTTGGCATTCTTCTGGGCCGAGGCCGGTGTTCGGGGGGGCGTGATGCCATGGTCTGCATGCTGGGGGCCATGTTTGAGGGGACTAGGGGAACCCCTCACCCTCCTCTTCCCCTGATCACTGTTAGCTGCTGGCACAATAGGCGGCACCCCCCACCACATCCCCATCCAGACTCTGGTACTTCAGTCGGCGGACCATGCGTCTGCGCGAGGTCGTTGGAGCCGCCGGGGCGTTCCCTTGACCCTCCTTACCGCTGATGTTCCCTTTCCGACCTGGGGCGGCGGAGGCACTGTCTTCAACGTGTCTGAGTTCAATTCTTCATCGTGCAAATTACAGTTCTCCATCTCCGATCGGGGGATGTGGGGTGGAGGTCAGATCCTCCCCGTCAGGTTGCCGCACTGTTGACAGCAGCTCCGCCTGAAGACAGGGCAGGGCGAAGGCGTCTGAGAAGACGGTGCTCTTTGACCTGATCCGCACCGACTGTGTCGCGGTGGGCTGTTGGTGTTGGTGGCAGTAGCGGCGCTGCCGTGCAGTGATTCCTGATGGAGTTTTTTTCGGCCGCGCGACGGAGGAGAATGGGGGAGGAGGGCAGGGACTGACAGCGCCGCTCTGTGCCCAGGAACTCTGCAAGGGTACAAACCATGGTGATCAAGTCTGTTGGTACACATCACAATTGTATGATCTAGAAATGTTCTCCACTCACGTTACTTTGTTACTGTGCGACTATACTACAAGATTGAAAAGGCTGTGCAAGTCTTGAATAAATATTGATTTACATTTGTTCATTTCTCTAGTTGTTGCTGTGTAGATGTGTCCGGTACAGAATATATATAGGTAAGCTTGGAACATCCTTTTTTTGGGGGATGTTTCCTCGTTTGTTCTGTGTGCTCTGTGCTGCCATATCTGCTAGGCGATTCGGTGTCGTAAGCAGCATTCCTCTGAGTTACTGGCGTGCTTTGTTTCCTTGTGGGAGCAAGAGTTACCTTACTTGTTTTTTGTTTACAGTTAATGAATGTCAAGTTTGTGTTCATAATAATCGCACAGAATATCTTGTTGACAGCTTTTTACTTTTCTTTTTTTTAGAGAAAAAAGTCTATGTATTAAACACTGGTTGCACTCTTGTAGCCCTGTCATACAATATGAATTAACAGCAAATTTTTTTTTGGTGCTGTGTTCTTCATCAGTTAACTTACACAAAAATTGATATCAAATGTCTACGCAAACACTTGCGCAAATGGATGATCCACAAATACACAGACACACAAATGCACTGAAACGCATGCACGCACACACACACACACACACACACACACACACACACACATATGCATGAACACACACACACACACACACACACACACATATATATGCGCGCACACACACACACACACACACACACACACACACACACACGCACACACACACACATACAAACAAACACACACAGAGAAACACACACAAACGCACACACACATACATATATATTGCATGCACACACACAACACAAACACGCACACACACACGCACGCACGCACGCATGCATGAACGCACGCACGCACGCACGCACACACACACACACACACACACCATTTTTCCCCTCTCTGTCCCATGTTGCCAGGGGTGGAAGGTGGAGTGAAGAGGTTGGCAGGGGAGGGTAACTCTGCAGCAAAGTCGATGGAAGTGCCCAGCAGTTTGCGGCCATGCTGGAATCGCTGGATGGCAGCGAAGGGATTGTTGCTGGAGGGGGCGTAAGACGGGTCGTCACGACTCATCACCTGAACACAAACACCATCTCTTGGTATTTGGACTTCTGTCTACACCTGTATATTCATCATCACCAGCGTTATCATTATCATCATCATAATCATGCTAATTATCGTCATCATCAACATCTACTCATCACTGTAATCATCAAAATCAACATTACTGTCATCAAAATTACCATTATTATCTTTGCCATCAACATCACTATCATTGTCATCATGATCTCCGACAGGATACTCACAACTGTCACCATCATTATCGTTGTTATCAGAATTGTCATCAAAATTACCATTATTATCTTTGCCATCAACATCGCTATCACCGTCATCATGATCACCGACAGGATACTCACAACTGTCACCATCATTGTCGTTGATATATCACCATCACTGTCATCATGATCATTATCATTCTAATGATCATCACAATCATCACCATTATAGCCTTCATCAAAATCATCACCATTGCTGTCATCATCATCATCATCATCATCATCATCATCATCAACTTCCATGACATCAAGTTCAAGAGGTGTCACGGTCATCAGGAACCTGCACAGGATCTAATGACAAGGGATGATGATGACAATGATAATGATGATGATGTCAACAGGCTGAAGACACAATAACAACTCATTTCTTCCATCTCTGTGATCCTCTACAGGCTACACAGACTGTAACTCCTCTGTCATCCTCAACAGGCTACACACACTGTGATAACTCCTCTGTCATCCTCAAGAGGCTACACACACTGTAACAACTCCTGTCCATCTTCAACAGGCTACACACATTTGTGACAATCCTCAACAGGCTACACACACTGTGACAATCCTCAACAGGCTACACACACTGTAACAACTCCTCTGTCATCCTCAAGAGGCTACACACACTGTAACAACTCCTGTCATCCTCAACAGGCTACGCACACTGTAACAACTCCTCTGTCGTCCTCAACAGGCTACACACACTGTAACAACTCCTGTCATCCTCAACAGGCCACACACACTGTGACAACTCCTCTGTCGTCCTCAACAGGCTACACACACTGTGACAACTCCTCTGTCATCCTCAACAGGCCACACACCCACTGTGACAACTCCTCTGTCATCCTCAACAGGCTACACACACTGTGACAACTCAATCGTTTCAATCTCCAGAGGAAGGACTCTGCACATCAAGCCACCGTCTGAAACATCTAAGATCTACGCAGGACACTGATGATTTACGATTCTGGGTAGGTCTTGGCTGCCCAAAAAAAAAAACCCAGTCAAATGTCAAATGAACTCATATGACCCATGACATATGTTCTTCTCCTCACTCACCTGACCAATCAGCAGCGGCAAAGTAATGATTTCTTGAATGATTTTGACTTGTAAGAAGCGGTGTTACAATGACATCTTCACTGACCTGACCAATGAGAAACCCTTGTTACACTGATGTGTTTACTGACCCGACCAATGAGAAACCATTTTACATTGACGTCTTTCCCTGATCTGACCAAATAAGAAGCACTTAACTACCCAGTCTGAAGCGGTGTTACAGGAGATCTTCACTGACTTAAATAAATGAGAAGAGTCATTATGATGACATCATCAGTAACCTGACCAATAAGAAGCACTCAAGAAACCAGCGAAAAGTGGTGTAACAGGAAGTCTTCATCAACGTCATCAATGAGAGGAGCTATCAAAACGATGTCATCACTAACCTGACCAATGAGGAGTGGTGTTTATAACGATGTCCTCTCTGCTGGTGTCAGTCTCGCTGTCATTGGCTTGCAGGATGTTGTCTTCTGACCGAGATCTTTTATGGCAGTTGATCTCTGTGACACAAACATAAGCTGCATTTGGAACAATCTCTCTCTCTCTCTCTCTCTCTGTCTCTCTCTCTCCTTCTTTCTCTCTCTCTCTAATTTCTTTCTGCCTCTCTCTCTAACTGACTGTTTCTGTCTCTTTCGTTCTTAATTTTCAATTTTCATTTAAAATAGCATTGTATCTATGTAACTGTTCTTGTTTTAAAGTGGGCCTTTGTGTATACGCATATTAATGCATAAACCTGGACCCATGTTTTGTTTTTGGATGCATGTGCTAATTTAGTTAGATTAGTGACAGCAGCAATTAAAAAAAAATCTGACAGACATTATCCTCTGGCATTCATAATGGGAACAGCCAGGAGCTGCTTCGTGCACTGCTAGATTTTATCATGGGGAGTAGCCAGGAGCAGATAACTGATACTTTTGTATCATGCTGTGATCATGTGGTTATCGCTTGGGAAGACACAGAGACTACTGCCAAGATCCCACTGCATCTGATAATGTGTCAGCACTATTTTGGGGTGGTATGGTGCCCATTCTGTCCATGGCAAGACAGAAAAAAAAAAAAAAAAGAGACCAGAGCACAACGTCTGAATGAACTTGACCAAATTTATCACTGGCGGCTAAAGCACACGTACGGAGTTCAGCACACCCATACACACTCACACACTAAAAATGATGTCAAGTTGTCAGGCAGGAAGATGTCACACAGGAAAGTATCAGACAGAAAGGTGTCCGGCAGGAATGTCAGAGAGAGGATGGTGTCAGACAGGAAATATCAGGCAGAAAGATGTTGTACAAGTAAATATCTGACAGGCAGGTGTCAGGCACGCATGTGTCAGACAGACAGGTGTCAGGCGGCATGTGTCAGACTGAAAGGTGTCAGGCAGGCATGTGTCAGATGGAAAAGTGTCAGACAGAAAGGTGTCAGGCTGGCATGTGTCCGATAGAAAGGAGTCAGGAAGGCATGTGTCAGACATAAAGGAGTCAGGAAGGCATGTGTCAGACCAGAAAGGTGTCAAGGCAGGCATGGTCAGACAGAAAGTGTCAGACTGGCATGTGTCAGACAGAAAGGAGTC
>JADBJO010023745.1:0-26142 GCA_016801955.1 Conus betulinus | reverse complement strand
AGTTTTCCTTTATCTCGACTCGACAACCGAGTCAATCCATTATTTTATCATTCGTTTTTTTTTTAAAAACTAATTTCTTATGTTTACAGGTGTTTGTTGATTACCAACATTTTTTTATTGCACACTGGGAGAAAGAATCAGGTCCAGATCGATGTCAGTGATCTGTCTATTGTTCGTTCTGTTCCTGTTTGTATGCGTTCACAAATGAAATGTAAACAACTGCTTATTAATGAAATATATTTTCGATAGTGCCATTGTACATAGAGTTGGATTAGATTCCAAGTACAAACAAACTCTGAATAATGTTCGACAAGCTCAAGTCATGTAATTGAGATATATATTATATATATAGAGGGAGAGGTTGCTTAACGAATATGCCTTTATGTGTGCTTGTTTCATCTAGGCTTTTTCATGTGAATCTTTTTGTATACATGTGTGTGTGTGTGTGTGTGTGTGTGTGTGTGTAATAGTTGTTGTGTGTATATATTATGTAATTACACTTTGCTGTAGAGAGAGGGAGGGGAGGGGGGAGGGAAGATGGAGATAGAGAGGGGGGGGATGGGGGGTGGGCTGGTAGCTGGGGAATGTTGGTGAGTTGGGTTAGAACATGTGCGAGAATGTGGCGATTCAACTAGAGAAAACTTTGTGAACATTGTTCTAAACCCTTTGAATCTTGACAGGCATGTGAGCTTTGTTCTTGAGGAGTGGTGGGGGGGGGGGGAAACATTGTTCGTGAGTTAGTACAGTAATAAAGCGTGACCTGAGGAAGGCTAAGTGCCGAAACGTCGTGAGATGACAACTTGCTTGTTTGGTCTTGTCATTTGAAAGAGTGTCTCTCTCTCTCTCTCTCTCTCTCTCTCTCTCTCTCTCTCTCTCTCTCTCTCTCTCTCTATATATATATATATATATATATATCTATATATACACATACATACATACATACAACACTGGTCACATTCTTATGTTGCAGGCGTTGTTGTTTATTTTCCATTTTCCTCCATCATCTACTTTCATCGAGTCCAGGAATCAACACCTTTGTATCTTCATTGCAAGACGAAAGAATAATCACCAAGGTGTTCTGTGAAGTGCTGCGTATACAGTCAAAGATCAACAACCAAAGTCAAGACAGTGCTTCATGTTACATGTATACAAGCAGTTTAAAAAAAAAATTACTGTCGAATTATCATCGTCGGTGCAGTACAATGAGGCATCAGCGAGCAGCAAAGGAAACGGAAGGGAAGAAGAGGAAGTCCATGAAAAGGTAAAATGTTTATTTGTGTTTGGTCCGCGGTGCGGTTTTGTGTATATGTAAATGATTGTGATCGTTGTTGTAATAAATGTTTGAAGTCTGTCTGCCTGTCTTTGGTGAAGGTATGAGGACTGAGAAGTGGGCTAAAGGCTTGGGGTTTGTACTGGTACTCAAATTGTACATTTCTCATATTAGCCAATCTGATGTGTTACAGGCCTGATTAATTTCTGTTATTAGAACTGATGTCACTGCAGTATCACTGCACTAAACAAGATGGCTGAAGTTAGGGGGAACAAAAAAGGGTGAGTACTTTTTGTTTTTCATACGTTTTCAAAATTGTGCATGCAATGTTAATTTTTCTGCTGCAAAGCACCTGTAGTTTGCCTTGAGCTGAATTTTTGTTATCTGGAAAGTCATGTTTAAACTACAATTGAACTATAAGTCATCATGGACTACAAACAACACACACTTCACACCTGTAGATTTGATTTTGGTGACCCTGGAGTGGTGCCCACACCACCAGTGCCTCCACGGCCCGATTACACCTCGCCCAGTTAGCCATCCCCCTTCCACCCAGGGCCCCCTGTCCTCCCCCTTGTCCCCCAAAATTTCCAAAACACCCTACGAAGCTTCCTTCATCCTTCCACATGCAAACACCCACAACAGACAGTCTTTCTAACCAGTGCAGAAATGTGCACAACAGCTATCATGCCCATGTGCTCCTGCTCCAGAGAGACACGTAGGCCCACCCACTCTTCCAGCAAAAATTCTGGTGATGAGCATGCGTCTGTTGTATCCACAGAAGGCACTGCATCATCCCAACAGCCTCTGATGGACGTTGCTTCTTTCGAAGCGTCTCCATTTTACTTCATGAAGACATGCTGACCGAGATGCTAATGGATATCCAAGCCAGTAAGCACTGGATGTGCGAGAAGAAATTCTGGCAGAGAAACTTCGTGTGCAGACAGTGAAATTCAAGCTGGAAAAGCTACCCAACTTTGACGACATTGAAGGGGACGGTGTCTATCTGACATGCCTCGAATGCTGAGCTTCAAAACAATGACAGTGAGACTGCAACGTATGGCAAAGCAGACCTCAGTACCAGGGGCGTTCGAAGTGATGGCCACCAGCAAGGTCTTAGAGCGACCACTACACGTGCACAGCATGTCGACAGGTTATATACGAAAGTATGGAGAGGAATTCCGAGCTCAACCTGTGTCTGTTGCATTCACCCGAGTGAACGAGCACGCCGGACATTACCAAGCAATTATTCCAAACGTAGATTCAACCGCAGACCCAGGTCTCAGTGCAGACTTCCGACCAGTAGCAGTGGCGATACCCACCTCAGTGCTTCTGCCTGCTGTTGCTCCTTCTCAGAATGCACTGAGGGCTAGGAAGACCTCTTGTGCAGAAAATGTTCACAGCTAGCTGCATCCAAAAGGAAAATCAGTGCAAAACAAGCCCGGCAAAAGAAAACAAAGGTAGCAGGGTAAAAACAACATTTCGTGAAAAGCCCGTAGCTTCATCCGAGACTGGTTCTGTTTCATTTGCTCAGAAACAAGGAGAGAAGACATGATCCAGTGTAGTTTATGCCAGCAGTGGGTCCATGGAGCATGTGCTAACACTGATGTCCATGCCGATCTGTTCTTTTGCGAGTTCTGTAAACAATGAAAAGAAAAGAGACACAAGATGACAAGATGTCACAAAAAGTCATTTTAAGTTTCAAATTCGAAAACAAAAAGGTTTCCATTTTTCATGTCAATGCCATTGAGCAAATAGCCCTTTTTTGTTATTGATTAGGTCTATGTCATACCTGAACACTTCTGGACATGATGTTAGAGACAGAAAAATCATCAAAATTAAGTGATAAATAATCATGATATAAATATAATTTGCTGTTTTGAAATTATTTTCAAAGCAACAAGAAGTTTGCTAACAATTTATTGTTAATGTTCATGTTGTATGCTTAATTTTTATCAGAGAGCTTTATATTAAATATGGGCTAACATCAATTTCGTATTCTTTGTGTGCAGTAACACGGTACAATATCAAGGAACAACTGGTACATTTTGTAAAAACTGGTCCCAGAAAATGGGCCACTTGATGTGTTTGTATTTTTTTTTTTCCATAGATCCCAGCATATTTCTTTTTATATAATACAATTATTATGGCGTTAGGCTATTATACCCCTTTTCATTTGAAACCTATTTTAATAAAATGATTGAAAGAAAACCAAGAGATGGGGCGGGGGGGGGGGGGGGGGGGGGGGGGGCAATTTCCAAGCCATTACCCTGCCATGACAATAGTGAAAGGAATGCAAAACTGGAAATGATGAGAGTCACAGAAAAAGAAACCCTAGACCACCTTCTCCTTTCGAAGGCTGACGGAGATAATGACCGTCTGTCTCTCCTTTGTTCTCGTTGTTTTAAATGTCCTGCTGGAAGAAGACCCAACAGGTCAAAGCACGTTGTGCTTCTTTTGCTATTTGTTTGGTTTCTCCGTTTGGCGGAGTAATTTTTTTTTGCAGTAATTCTGTTTCAGCTTTTGTTTCAATTTCCGGGCAGCAGTCGTCCCATTTAGAAATCAAACTTGAAAGTTTATCCCAGTACTGGCCCGGCGTGTCCAGTAGACGTTGACCCCAGGTAAAGAAGGCTATGGTTGATAGATATTAAAGATTATGGTGCGAAGAAATGAGCATTCACAAGGTCCTTAACTTTACCGGGTCTGCTTACGGTAGGTTTTCGGGTTTTGACACTCCCACAGCAAATCGCAAATCAATAGACAGGATAAAGACTGGCTCCACCAAGACAATACACACTACTTCGGCAGCAGACATGACGACCTGAGAATTGAACTCACACCCACCAATCTTCTGACTGTGAACTTTGTGCTTCACTGCCTAAGTTTTTTTCTGATATATGTAGCCACACTTTCAGGTTGAAAGCCATAACGTTCGTAATCATACACACACGCACGCGTGCGCACTCGTGAGCACACGCACGCGCGCGCGCACACCACACACACACACACACACACACCACACACACACACACAACACACACACACAGACACACACACACACACACACACACACACACACACACACACACATTGGATGAGACTTCAAACCATTGACCTTTAATCCCCTCCAGGAACCTTGGATGGGGCTTTAAGCCATTGACCTTTAATCCTCTCCATGAACCTTGCATGAGGCTTTAAAACCATTGACCTTTAATACACTCCATGAACATTGGATGAGGCCGTAAGCGTTGAACTTTAATCCCCTACATGAACCTTGGATGAGGCTGTAAACCATTGACCTTTAATCCCATCCAGGAACATTGGATGAGGCTTTTAAACAATGGCCCCTTTATCCTTCCCAAAGCCTTTGAATGAGGGTTTTTAAACAATGGTCCTTTATCCTTTCAAAAATGAGGGTTTAAATAATGACCCCTTAATCCTTTCCAAAACCCTTGGATGAGGGTTTAAACAATGGTCCTCTACTCCTTTCCAAAACTTTTGAGTGAGCTTCAAACAATGGTCCTTTAATCCTTTCCAAACCCTTGGACGAGGTTTTAAGCCGTGGCCATCCAGCCTCTCCCAAATCTATTGGAGGAATCTTGAAATCGTAATCCTCCATTCCCCTCCACATTATTTTGATGGGGCTGTAAAACTGTAGTCCTCCAACACCCTCCAATATTCCAATACTCAAATGTCCACTCAATATAACAACTGTTCCATTTTGTCTTCTGAAGGTTAGTGCCAAACACAGTGGAACAGCTTTTACTTCTTAGATATTCATTTGATTCTGGAGTGAAAAGGGTATTTGAGGGGATTTACCTGTAACCCACATGCATTATGCATGATCGATGTCAGAGTCATGTTGCTCCTTTGTGCAGTGGGCAGCGCTGTGACGAATATCTCCCACTCTTGTGGTTCACTGAAAGTGATTACCATGACATTGAACCATGGACTAGCTGGACATGACCAAAGTTTCTTTGGAGAAATAGGAATGGAAGTCATTGTTACTGACACCAAGAAGATGAATGAAAGATGATTTATTTCATACAATATAAACATCATGGATGTGATAAGAGATAACACGTAGGTGACCAGTATGTAACCTAATGTTTTTAACAGCCTCATTACTATTTTCCACCCATCAACCTAGATGGAAAAAGTAAACGTCATGATATAGAATAGAAGAAGCAATAGTGACAGCATTAACACAAAATGTTAAAAGAAAATATAATTACAAAGATGAATTACAAAGACAAAAACAAAATTCGTAAAGTAAGGAAAATACACTGTTCTATTCTGTACGTAGGTTATAAGTATGCATAAAATGCGATGAAAGGCCTGTTGGAAGATGAGGTGGAGGTGGGAGAGGGAAGGAAGGGTGGTTGGGAGGCTGTACGCACAAAATGAAACAAAAGCAAGAATGTGCATTCCTAAGCAGAGTCAACGGTAACAGACACTGACACCAAGAAGATGAATGAAAGATGAATTATTTCATACAATATAAACATCATGAATGTGATAAGAGATAAAACACGTAGGTGACCAGTATGTAACCTAATGGTTTTAACAGCCTCATTACTATGTTCCACCCATCAACCTAGGTGGAAAAAGTAAAACGTCAAAATATAGAATAGAAGAAGCAATTTGTTATATCAACACTGCGCAAAAACTATTTAAGCATCAATAATAAGAATCCCACCCAAATACTACTATGTGCAAAAGAACTAAATAGCCATTAAAGGAACAACAACAAATCAAACCCCAGTGATAACAAACACGTATTCATACAAAGAAATAATTCAATGCTTAAAGTATGCGGAGCGAGAGAGAGAGAGAGAGAGAGAGAGAGAGAGAGAGAGAGAGAGAGAGAGAGAGAGAGAGAGAGAGAGAGACAGAGAGACAGACAGAGACAGACAGACACAGTGTCACAACACTGGGTTGTAAAATAGGGGAAGGTGCACTGCTCGCCAGAACTAGATGTAGAGACCGAAGCCAACACACAGTCACAGTTCACACAGCAGACCACACTGTCTTTAGCAAACCAATAACGGAAGTTTATTATGTTAATGTGGATGGTTGATTCTTTCGGCTAATGAGGCATGCATTAACTTATCTTTATTTAGCGTCCTTTTAGTCTTCTCGTAGATTTGTTTTTTTTTTAAACACGTCGCTGGAATCTCGTCGAACTGTACAACAGAATACAAGTAACTGGGAACAGGAAACAGGAACCCAGAGAACAGGAACCCGGAAAACAAGAACCACCTGCAAGGAAGTGCCTGATTATACACACTGCCTCAATGTCTTTGTAGCACTGCGCAAGGACAGCCAGGTGTTCGTGTGTAGTGTACATGCAAAACGGACAAATCACTCAGATATGTACAAGTCAAGTGTGCTGCAACTGTTTTGCGTGTATCTAAAGTGGGCACGATAAAGACACATAAGTGGCTTATGAGATGCAACGGAAAGTAAAGATGGCACCCAATGATGATTCGGGCAACTCTTCATCCGTCTTCCAAGATCAATTCTCAACATCTATTCATAACAATTTAATTTATTATGCGACGATGATCGCTTACAATAATACTAGATATGACGCGACGATGGTCGCATACAACGTATTCACCAACATACTGATGCACGCCAAGATAAATAGCTGACTCATACAATCATGAAATTAATCACTAACAAGTTTATTATTTAACAGAGAAATTACATGAATGAGGAACTGACCTCAGACCAAGGCGGTTCCGACAAGGCCCTGTACAGCGGGGCTAGGAGAGGTCCAAACCCCATCCTGGTCAGGCTACCCGCGGTTGCCTCCTACTGGTTATAGCTGGCGAAGAAATCGGCAGATCTACAGCAGGAAGAGATGCCGATGAAGGATGATACGGATTCTTGATGCTGATGTTGTTGATGAACGAAGTTATTGTCAGAAGTGTGAAAAGTCCAGTACAACTTTACAGATTCTTGAACAGGCTCCCATGGTCCTCGACGAATCCAAGCGTTTGTAAAAATATCAGGGCACAATCACAACAGACATAGACTCCTCCTGGTGAAAATGGCCAGAATCCCATGAAATAAAAGGCGCACGCTTCTCGAATGAATTCCAAATGATGTTTTAAACTTTGAAGAAAAACGCCTTCCAGATCTGATGGGCCATTGCCGTTCTCCTGGTTAAACCGTTCTAGGGTCACGCGATCTCCCGGTCCTCGCAACTGGGTTAGGGTGTAGCAATATCAATATAATTATGATAAATAGTTCATTTTATAAATTGAAATTGCAACGAACAAGTTAGTTAGAAAAGGAAATGACACATAAGAGTATAATTGAAGTATTCTTTGTAAGACCTAAAAGTGAAAGGAATGGTAACGATGGCAAGGAATGAACTTGAAGACGTGGCTGGAGTGATTTTGTCATATAAAGTATAACTATGGCGCAATAACGGTTGAAGGCAAAACTATGTGCAGAACTATCTTTTATAATCAAAGAGAAAAGTAGATTTAGTTGCTGTTAAAGAAAATTAATGAAATAATGATTTAGCTATTTACGGACAGACAGGCAGACAATTAGAGAGAGAGACAGAAACAGATATAACGGAGTTGGGACATGAAAGTGATGGGGTAAGGAGGGGTGCTGGGAGAGTGGCGAGGAGTGGTTGCCATACACTGGAGGAACAGCTGAATCAACATCACTGAATCACCAATAAGCGCACTCAAGCACTCAGTCCAGTCATCCATGGCACCAGGGGAATCATCATCACTGAATCAACAATGAGCGCACTGAAGCGCACATCCATGGCACCAGCGCTCATCACTGAATCAACAATGAGCGCACTCAAGCGCTCAGTCCAGTCATCCATGGCACCAGGGGAATCATCATCACTGAATCAACAATGAGCGCACTGAAGCGCTCAGTCCAGTGATCCATGGCACCAGGGGAATCATCATCACTGAATCAATAATGAGCGCACTCAAGCGCTCAGTCCAGTCATTCATGGCACCAGGGGAATCATCATCACTGAATCAACAATGAGCGCACTCAAGCGCTCAGTCCAGTCATCCATGGCACCAGGGGAATCATCATCACTGAATCAACAATGAGCGCACTCAAGCGTTCAGTCCAGTCATCCATGGCACCAGGGGAATCATTATCACTGAATCGCCTATGAGCGCACTCAAGCGCTCAGTCCACTCATCAGGGCACCAGGGGAATCATCATCACTGAATCAACAATGAGCGCACTCAAGCGCTCAGTCCAGTCATCCATGGTACCAGGGGAATCATCATCACTGAATCAACAATGAGCGCACTCAAGCGCTCAGTCCAGTCATCCATGGCACCAGGGGAATCATCATCACTGAATCGACAATGAGCGCACTCAAGCGCTCAGTCCAATCATCCATGGCACCAGGGGAAATCAGAGAATGGAGACAGGGACTGGCACGTGAGGGCGTGTGGAAGAAAAGTGACGGACTGAAAAGGGAGAGGGCGGAAGGAGTGCTGCGGCCGTGGGGGTCAGGGTCAGAGAGTTGAAAGGACTGGAAAGGGAAGAACCAGCAAACGACTCATGCTGCAGCTTGCTGCAGCGACAAACTTGTCCCTGAAAGCTTTTGCTGTGAGGACGTAAACCTCAACCATTCCAAGAACCCGCTTTCTACAACCTCTGATCTGGATCCCGTGTGTTGATGTCTCCATACGTCACAGCCACAAACGTATCTCTGAACTAGTCTGTGCGTTCAGCAGGGGCAGAAGATGCAGTTGTTAGCGGCTGGAACTTTGGGTTGAAAAGGGAGGGAGGAAAGGATGGGGGAACTGCAGGCATCAACAAAGTAAGCAGTCAGTAAAAAAAAAAATGTTTGGCAGGGATGGCAATGTATGATAAAAGAAATATAAATGAGTGGCAGTTCCAGTGGACATGACTCAGACTGCTGAAATAGCCTGTGTGGTCATCTGAACTGAAGTGAACAGTGTCAAAAAGTATGTGTCAATTCACTAGAACTGGAATGGCTTCAGACAGACTGAGGAAGCCTATAAAGACTTGAATCAACAGGGATAGCTCTGTTGACTTGATGCTCTATTGATGTTCACAATGGCGGCTTCTCCTGAGGCACTGACAGAGAGGGTGGACTGGGGGGGGGGGGGGGGGGGGGGGGGTTCGGAGGACTGATGTTCACAGAGCTCTGAACAATGGCGGCTTGTTGTCAGGCACTGACAGGAGGGGGGGGGGGGGGGGGGCGGGAGGGGGGCTGATGTTCACAGAGCTCTGGGCCTGCCCAGCACCTTTGCTGCAGGAAGGCCAGTTTCTGTGAATGTCAGACACTGAACAGTTTGCTGTGGCTATAGGGACAGGCTAGCAGTAGACAGGCAGACACGGTCACACGGAAATTAGATCCATGATCCGTAAATTTTGATGCACGATTTTGCTGCCGCAGTAATTCTTCGGCATGGAAACCGTTTTAGCTATGTCAGAAGTCCTGCTGTTAGTGTGTCAGTAGTATAATGTTGATATGGATCCTTTCCTTCTACAGGCAAATCAACTTTTGCACATCCTCTGATATTGGGTTGTTACTGATGGAGAGAGAGAGAGAGAGAGAGAGAGAGAGAGAGAGAGAGAGAGAGAGAGAGAGAGAGAGAGAGAGAAATGTGACACAACTATGTGTCCAGAGTCTCCATTACAGATGAATTATGCAATAAATAAAGCCTTCCACTTTTTTTCAAAACGAATCTCCTACCTTCAGCATACATGTCCTGTCCGTCTCTCACACTCTTCAGGGAAGCCAGGGAAGGGTGAGGCTTGGGTCTGGTGACGTGAAGCGAGCGGACATCTTGCCATCTGATGCACATCGTAAGATGCCTGTCTTTAATACGTCGTTTGTTAAGACTTTAATCAAGTCGAGCGTGTGTGTGTGTGTGTGTGTGTGTGTGTGTGTGTGTGTGTGTGTGTGTGTGTGTGTGTGTGTGTGTGTGTGTGTCTGCGCGCGCGCGCGCGCGCGTGCGTGCGTGCGTGCGTGCGTGCGTTCTGTGTGTCTGTGAGTGTGTGTGTGTGTGTGTGTGTGTGTGCTTATTTGTGACTGAGCAGGTGAGTGAACATGTGTGTATGCGCATGTCTCTGTGTGTACATGCACGTGTATATGTTTGCGGGCGCGAGTGTACACATATGTGACTGTATGCTCTTGTAGGTATGTGTGTTTGTGTTTGTTTGTGTCTCTGAAGGGCTGAGGGGGAGGGGGGGGGGGGGAAGGGAAGTGGACAGCGGAGTGTCCGTTGGTGCTTCCACAATTGGTTTAGCTTTGTTGCGAAGAAGCAAAAACAAGCATCTACAGACGCGAAACGCAGTGGGTTGATGGTACACCTATCTCGGTTATTCTCAGGGTCCATGATGGGAAAGTGTTTTTACGCTTCTTTGTATAGTACATCCCAATATGGACCAGGCTAGCATGGGCCAGAACTCCGGCAGTGGCACGTCTCTTAATGGATTTAACTTCAACACCCATGATCCTAACCACTGCGCCAGAGCAGCTGACCTTATCTGTCCTGTTCTTTGCAATGCTGATTCTCAGTGTGTTGCATGATGCAGTCATCTAGGTCAGGTGACTTCAGACCGGTGTCCTATCTCTATGGATCAAGCTTACCTGGTGATGTCACTGACGTGCTGAATGATGTGAACAGGCTGCTGAAACACGCTGTGCGCCTGGACCATCTTGATCACCGTCACACACTCCTTGGCCAGCTCCTGCCACCAGCGGCCCCTGGGTTCCACAACCAGATGGAGGTAGACACGTTCAAACACCGCCACGTACAGAGCACTTAGAACACTCAAGACATGAGGGAGAGTAAACTGATCACTGTAACGACGTTTCTTGGCACTGAATCTCACGAAATGGAAAATTCGAGGAACCAAATTGCTGGCATCCTGCACAGGCACCATCGGGTCTCGCCTGCCGTAGAAAATCAGACAAACCGGTTCATCTGTCAATGCTGGAATAGCTTGAGGGGCTACAGTAAACGTAACGTTTCAGCTCTTTTTCTGCTTTGCAGTGATAAGCTCCTGGCTGAAAACTGAGTCCGGAAGAGGCGAAGGAGTCGTCTAACTGTTTTGGTCCTTGCGTGGTTTGTGTTCTTGGCGGAAAGGCCTGTTGAACCATCCGTGAAAGCATTCAGAGGGAGCAGTTCCAAGGTCTGTGGAACGTCCATGCCCATTATCGCCTTCAAGCTGATCTTCGTTACCCCCAACAACAAACAGCATCAGGCAAACTGTACGGCTCTCTTGTTAGGCCAGCTTCCAGTTTGACTGAGTCTGTTGTGTGTTCCTTTGAGGAGAACCTCATTGAGAAGTTAATTACTTTCATGGCATCTCCCGGTGATCTGTTGGGACATGGGCATTTCGAGTACCCGTTGAATTTTCGTGTGTTGGTAAGATGTTGAGAGTAATCGGAAAATCGTGTTTATACCTCAACAATTTTCCTGATTTTATAATGAAACGTTTTCGGTCATGAATCACACATGCACGACTGGGTCTAACGTATTAAAAAGATTGATGTACTGAACACTTACAATAACAGTTTCTATGAAACAGATGTTTTGGCAATGCTCAAGTATTCAAGATTTGTTTTTCTTGTTCTCTCTTGCTGCTGTTATTGTCGCCAACATTCACAAATACAGTGAACAAACAATACCCCGATGTGTCTCATCTGCGCTTGTCTGAACCTTTTCGCTTGTTTATGTAGCCCATTAAAATAAATGGTCAAGTAAACCAACATTTCTGTCTTGTATTTCAAAAACTAATGCGTCAAGGCTGGAGAAATTGATTTGTATGCTGATCATAATCATTAACTGCATGATTTGAACAGTACTCCTTGGAACATTATGAATGAAATAGGGTTGTTTTGTCCCTTTTTAATGTCCCAGACAAATGGGAAACCAATTATTTGCAAGTTTCTGTCATTGTACACATTGTGAAAATACGCTGTATCCGAATGTACCCAATTATGTTCTTTCTCTTTTTTTTGTTTAGGTGATTTATCATTTGGAAATATGCCATCCGACTAGGGGGAAAGTCTTAACAAACGATGAATCAAAGACAGGCATCCTATGATGTCCTTCAGATGGCAAGATGTCCGCTCGCTTCACGTCACCAGACCCAAGCCTCACCTTTGCCTGTAGAAGGGAAGGATCTATATCAACATTACACTACTGACACACTAACAGCGGGATCCACTGACATAGCTAAAACGTTTTCCATGCCGCAGAAAACGTACTGAGTCTGTCATGTTGCTTCCGACGTTATTTGCTTTAAATGTATCAGTTTGTGTAGAAAAAGGCGTAGGCTTCAAAAGAAAATTATGCATCCAAATTTACGGATCATGAATCTAATTTCCTGTGACCGTGTCCACCTGTCTATTGCTAGCCTGTCCCTATAGCGACAGCAAACTGTTCAGTGTCTGGCACTCACAGAAACTGGCCTTCATGGAGCCTGTCCTACAGCCACAGCAAAAATGTTCAGTGTCTGGCACTCACAGAAACTGGTCTTCATGGAGCCTGTCCCTACAGCCACAGCAAACTGTTCAGTGTCTGGCACTCACAGAAACTGCTTGGCAGTGGACTCCATAGGAACGCTCCAGCGGAGGTTCTGTCATGTCGCATCCGGTGACCATTACACAACGGCATCTGCCAGGGAGCAATTATGTCCCTTCACGTGTTAATGGAATGCCCTGTGCGTGCCTGCACCCTATGTGAACACAGCGCAGGCTTCCAAGGATGGAGCAGGATTGCTCCCAGCTGGTTTGTTCGGCAGTTGATGACAGTACTACTCTGGTCCTATCCGCACTTTCGGATGTATCTTTTTCTTTCTTCCTTTAAGAGTGTTGTAGACCAAATCCCTAGTATTTATAACTGCTTTGGTTCCGCTTCTTTGAAGTTCAGGCACGTTCTGCTGGTAGTCCTTTTTTTTACTTTACTTCTGGCCAAACTGCACAAAGTATACCAACGTTTAAGTTTGTATTTATGATAATAGTGATAACAGCAACGGCAACAACAACAATACCAACATTAGTAGTAGTAGTAGTAGTAGTAGTAGTAGTAGGAGGAGGAGGAGGAGGAGGAGGAGGAGGAGTAGTAGTAGTAGCAGAGTAGTAGTAGTAGTAGTAGTAGTAGTAGGAGGAGGAGGAGTAGTAGTAGCAGAGTAGTAGTAGTAGTAGTAGTAGTAGTAGTAGTAGTAGTAGTAGTAGTAGCTGCAGTAGCAGTAGCAACAGCAGCAGCAGCAACACTTATCATCATCATCATCGTCATGATCTATACCTTCAACCCTCCGTTCCATTCCACAGTTTTGATTTTTCACCCAAGTCTATGTTTAAGCACTCAGATCAAAGAGATTGTCACAAACGTTTCATCACTGCGATTACTTTTTTTTTTTTTTTAATGTGTTTAACGTCATTACGTCAAGCAGCCAGCAACCGACCATATTCTGTATCCAAAGAAATATCCTCTATTACAAAATATAATTAGCTGTTTAACGTCAATTGAATAACTTTTCAAATACATAAAATAATCTCTTCTTCATATTAGTTTATAATACTAAAACTGTATGTAAGAATATAGCCCAGAGCTAGATTAATGTAGTAGTTGTGGATCCATCGCTACGAGAGTAGGAATACACAAACTTCTGGTCTAACGGATTCATTTCTCTTGAAGACAGCGGATCAGTTGGGCAGGAATAATCGGACGCCGCAGGGTAGGTAGATTTCCTTCTTCTCGACTCGACACCGAGTCAATCCATTAAGTTTTACTAGTCTCCTATATCTACAGGTTTTGTTGATTACCAACATTCTCCTTTATTTGCTGACTGGAAGAACGAATCAGGTCCAGATCGATGTTAATGATCTGTGTACTGTTCGTTCTGTTCCTGTGCTGTATGCGTACGCTAATGAAATGTAAACAATTGAATATTAATGAAATATATTTAAGACAGTGTCATTGTAAACAGAACTGGACTAGATTCAAAGTACAAACAAACTCCCAGTAATGTTAGACATGCTCAAGTCATATGATTAGTATACAAGACTGGTCATATTTTTATGTTGCAGACGTTGTTATTTTAATTTCCCTTCTCCTCCATCATCTACTTTCATCGAGTCCAGAAATCAACACCTTTGTATCTTCATTGCAAGACGAAAGAATAATCACCAAGGTGTTCTGTGAAGTGCTGCATAGACAGTCAAAGATCAACAACCAAAGTCAAGACTGTGCTCCATGTTCCATGGACTTCGTTAAAAGCAGAATTTTTTTTTTTTTTTATTTATTGACTGTTGAATTGTCATCGTCGGTGCAGTACAGTTGAGGCATCTACGTACATCGAAGGAAAAGAAAGGGAAGAAAAGGAAGCTCATAAAAGATCAGATGTATATTTGTGCTTGTTTGGTTCGCTTTGTGTGGTTTTTTGTTACATGTAAATATGGGAATTGTATTAAATGTTTGAAGTTTATCTGCCTGTCTTTGGTGAAGAGAAGTGAAGATTGAGAAGTGGCATGACAACTGTGAAAGGAATCCAAAACTGAAAATGATGAGAGTCACAGAAAAAAGAAACCCTAGACCACCTTCTCCTTTCGAAGCTGTGACGGAGATAATGACCGTCTGTCCCTCCTTTGTTCTCATTGTTTTGAATGTCCTGCTGGAAGAAGACCCAACACGTCAATGCACGTTGTGCTTTTTTGCTATTTGTTTGGTTTCTCCGTTTGGCGGAGTAATTTTTTGTCAGTAATTCTGTTTCAGCTTTGTTGAATTCTAGCAGCAGCAGTCGTCCCACTTAGAAATCAAACTTGAAAGCTATCCCCGGTACTGGCCCGGTGTGTCCAGTAGACGTTAACCCCCAGGCAAAGAAGGCTATGGTTGATAGATATTAAGATTATGGTGCGAAGAAATGAGCATTCACAAGGTCCTTAACTTTACCGGGTATGTTTACGGTAGGTTTTCAGGTTTTTGACACTCCCACAGCAAATCGCAAATCAATAGACAGAATAAATACTGGCGCCACCAAGACAATACACACTACTTTGGCAGCAGACATGACGACCTGAGAATTGAACTCACACCCACCAATCTTCTGACTGTGAGCTTTGTGCTTCACTGCCTAAGTTTTTTCTGATACCTGCAGCCCACACTTTCAGGTAGAAAGCCATAACGTTCGTGATGATACACACAAATGTGTGCGCACGCACACACACACACACACACACACACACACACACACACACACACACACACACACACACACACACACACCGATGGGTCTTTAAACCCTTGACCTAATCCCCTCCAGAAACTTTGGATTAAGCTTTAAACCATCGATCTTAATCGCCTCCATGAGCTTTGGAGGAGGCGTTAAACCATTAACCTTAAATCCCCTCCATGAGCTTTGGAGGAGGCTTTAAACCATTGACCTTTAATCCCCTCCAGGAACGTTGAATGAGGCTATAAACCATTGACCTCCAATGCCTACCCAGAACATTGGATGAGGCTTTAAACCATTGACCTTTAATCCTTTCCAGGAACATTGGATAAGGCTATAAACCATTGATCTTCAGTCCCTCCAGGAACATTGGGTTGGGCTTTAAACCATTGACCTTTGATCTCCTCTAGGAACGTGGGACGAGGATTTAAACCATTGACCCTTAATGCTCGCCCCGAACTTTAGATGAGGCTTTAAACAATTGACCTTTAATACTCTCCAGGAACATGGATGAGGTTATAAACCATTGACCTTTAATCCCTCCAGGAACATTGGGTGAGGCTTTAAATCACTGACATTTAATTCCCTCCAGGATCATCGGGTGAGACTATAAACCATTGACCTTCAATCCCCTCCAGGAACTTTGAATGAGGCTTTAAACTCTGGTTCTCCACCTCCTCGAGGTTGTTAAGATGAAGCTTTAAATCGTTGTCGTTTAACCCCCTTCAGGTCCTTTGACTGCTGTATTAAACTTCCGTTCTCAACCATTCTCCATGTCCGTTGCTTGAAGCTTTAAACAATAGTCCATTACTCCTTTCAAAACCCTTGAATGAGCCTTTAAATGATGTCCCTTAATCCTTTCTAAAACCCCTGGATGAGGGTTTAAAACAAATGGTCCTCAATCCTTTCCAAGACCTTTGGATGACGTTTCAAACCGTGGCCATTCAACCTCTCCAAATCCTTTGGAGGAATCTTGAAATCGTGATCCTCTCTTCCCCTCCACGATCTTTTAATGGGGCTCTAAACTGTAGTCCGCCGACACCATTCAACATCCAATACTCAAATGTCCACCCAATCTAAAAACAATTCCGTTAGTCTTTTGAAGGTTAGTACCAAACACGTCAACAAGTTTCTACTTCTAGGATATTCAATTGATTCTGGACTTCAACAGAGGAGTCATACAAAAGCACATCATTAACAAATAGAAACAAAATATTTGAAAAGCACGGCATTACGATGAATGCCACGCTTTCTAACACTAAAAAAAGAAACAGAAAAGAAGAAGAAACCCCCTCAAACTCGCTAGCAATTGTCAAAAAATATAACTTATTAACTGATTCCTGTTCTCGACCGTCAGTTTCAGAGATTTCTCAATGTGTTGACGTCATCAGCTGCAGAAAAACTAATATGTGTGCGTGGTTGTATAAGCAAGGGCCCATATGTGTGTGCCAGTGTATGTGGTGCATGCGTGCGTGCGTATGTGTGTGTGTGTGTGTGTGTGTGTGTGTGTGTGTGTGTTGTGTTTTTTGTACGCGCACGTGTTACTGTGTGTGTGCATGTGTGTGTGTGTGTGTGTGTGTGTGTGTGTGTGTGTGGTGTGTGTGTGTGTGTACCTGGTTTTGAAGTGATTTTCAGTGATCCCTATGTATGTTTCTTTTCATTTTCTGATGTCACAGTGGCTTGGTATACAATGTTGTTATAGAGGCATTTGTTGCTTAAGGGACACTGTTCTTTTTTTAGTACAATTGCAGGATTTCCTTTCTTCACCCTTCTTTGCTGTGTTGCTTTTCATTTTGTTGGATGAATCAATTATATTTTTAAGGTTAGGCATGCATGAATATGATAGTTTGATGGTGTTCTTGTTGAATATTTTGGACAATTTGTGTTCTTTTGGGAAGGATGCTGTCAAAATTTTAAAAAAATTCTTTCCCTACGTTGTTTTTACTCGTCCATCATATGGAGGGTTTTACCATGTGATTTTCCTTTTCCTGCTTTTTTTTGTTTTGTGTTTGTGTTCATGTTGTTATCTGGGTTGTATTGTAGTTTGTAGCTTAAACCACTTTTTTGGCAAATGCCTCTTGGTATTCTGCTGCTGCGCAAGCGAGTTGCCAAACGCTATCTACATTGATCTGCAGGTAGGGAAAAAGTGACAGTAATTTATTATCATCTTATCAATGCAATGCATTCTGCTATTCAATCCACATCACACACACACACCACACACACACACAACACACACACACGGTCACACACACACAACACACACACACACACACACACACACGGTCACCACACACACACACACACACACACACACACACACACACGCACCGCACGCGCGCACACACACACGCACCGCACGCACGCACGCACGCACACACACACACGCAAAAACTAAAAACACACATGCGCGCACGCATACACGTACGCACAGCTAGACAGACAGACAGACAAACTCTCTCTCTCTCCTCTCTCTCTCTCTCTCTCGCTCTCTCTCTCTCTCTCTCTCGTGTGTGTGTGTGTGTGTGTGTGTGTGTGTGTGTGTGTGTGTGTGGTGTCTAACACACATATGTGCACATGCACCCCCCCCACACACACACATGTACCCACCACACACACCACACACACAGCCATGACTGACAGCTTGTCAATACACATACCATGCTGCAGAAAACGACATGATTAACACATTGAAACTCAGAGAATCTGCAAACCGGTGGGCATTCATCGATTGCATTGTGTTCTACCCAACTGCTTGTACTTGTCGTGCATTTATCACAGCAGTCTGATTCTCAACACTTCACGCTCACAAATGAGAACTTAACCGATTGTTCCAGAGGCAATCAAACGGCCAGGCTTCCAGTAACCACGTTCGCAGTGCTGTCTTACCTGCAGAAAGCAAAATCTTTCAATGCTGTAGATCAAGGACAGTTTCCAGCATATGATAATCTTAGGTGTCTCATGAACTTTACTCACCTGATCTGTATCTCAAAGTACGTTTTCTGGATCAAACATGCTCGGTTCAAAATTATGTAGAAATTCAAATACAAGCTAATGCTACATATACCTACACAGATATCAGAAATGGGTGTGAAAATGGGAGTCCCCCCATTTCATTGAACATGCCAGCCTGTGGAATTTTTTGGTGTTGAAGGTGGTCATTGGGAATTCTCAGATCCCTTACAGTATTAAGTTGAATGTAACAAGCGAGAAAGGACCGAGACCAAGCTATGACGTGCAGTGGGCGTCTTCACGCATGGGTAAACGCAAACTCGTTGTAGTAGTAGTAGTAGTAGTAGTAGTAGTGGTGGTGGTGGTGGTGGGTGGTGGTAGTAGTAGTAGTAGTAGTAGTAGTAGTAGTAGCAGCAGCAGTGTTGTAGTAGTAGCAGCAGCAGCAGCAGTAGTGGTAGAAGCATTTCAGTAGTAGGGGTAGTGGGTGATAGTTGTAGTAGTAGTTGTTGTGTGGTGGTGGTGGTGGTGGTGGTGGTGGTGATTGCAGTTCAGAGCGAGTTTGTCATTACTGTGCTCGTTCATTTTAAAAGTATGAATTCAAATCAGTTTTAGTTCACGTTTAATCTATGATTTTTGTCTGCCATGGTTATAAAGCAATAAAACGTTCAGTGTCCCCACAGGGAAAGGTATGAGTTTGGCTGCTGGTCTGTATGATCAGGTAATGAAGTACCTCACGTGGATCTATATATATACACATGATCAGACAGTGTAGAGAGGTAGTGAAGTTTCCAATGTGGATTTTGCCAAGCAACTGGCTTGTATGATCAGATAATGAAATCCCTCCCGTCCACACACACACACACACACACACACACTGTCGCGCTAACAAGTTACACAAATTAGTGAAAGAATAAAGCGTCATGCCTGTGACGTAAAGAGTAACTTTTGAAGACAACGTAAGAATTATAAACTCATTCCGTTAATTAATTAAGCAACTAGTAACTCATTCCGTTACACTAATTAAGCAAAATAATCTAGTGATTGTTCTATTATTCAATCTACCAAGTGTTGCATAAAACAATAGCCAACTAGTGAGTGGACGGCGGAATGATTTTATAACGGATAAGCTCAGAAGAGCACGAAGAAGCAGGCAGGCAAGACAAGGAGAAGACTGCGGTTGACGAAACAGCGTGTTTGAAGAGGGATGGAGTGCCCACCCGTATGACAGCAAGTTCTGGAAGAGGCCGCCCGGTCCTTGAACGCCAAGACTCAAAGGGGGCGAGATCCTGTGAGCCAGCGACGGGGTATCAGATCGTTGACCCACTGACCGTCACTGGATCATCGCCAGTCTTTGGCAAACATGGGTTGCGCTGAGGTAGATACACTCATTTCTTTCACATAAATACTTCGATCATATTATTATTCTAGTTTGAACTAATCGATCACGGCTGTCAAATCCATTTGTGCAAGCCGTATTGTTATACCGCGTCTATCTGTAACATCATATACGACTCAAGTTCTATTCCGAGTTCTGATCTATTTTATTTCACTTAAGGTCCAGCATAACATCATTGCACCATGATCGATCTATTGCCAGGGAAGACTGGATAATTGACATCCTCATCTGTCGATCACCCCATCAGCACCTTATCAACATGTGTTGTATTAATCATGCTTTATTTTCAGCCATCTCCATATCCTGTGCAGATCTACTACACCTAGCAATATCATGAATGAGGAACAATGTTATTTTGAAGCTAATATACCTACCATTTCCTAGACTGTGGCAAATAATTTTCTCAACAATATCGATCAATAAGTGAACGAATGAAATGTAATGGTATGGAGCTATGGACCAATGTGTACAAAGGTGGAGAATGTTTGTAAAGATTTATTTATTTCCATACAGGCAGAGCAGGAAGCAGAAAGAAAAACAGGATATCAATGGATCACCAAGTAGTGGCGACGTGTCGCCTTGCAGGTTTTTGTATTTCTTTGAACATCAACGTCTGGATCCATCAAGACACCCACTACGTGAGACGAGACGGGGAAGTCACCCTGCAAGTTCACTGGCAGGACGACAACATGGAGATCTCCATTCCACATCACTGATCATCCTTCGCTTCACGAGCTAAGTACATTTTATGTTCATCATCCAAGAAAATGTCGTGCATCCAGGAGGGTCTTCAGCAACCAACCTCACAAGAACAGTTCAACAAAATTCATAGGAAGAAGTGACATTGCAGAAACTGTGTTTTCCTTTTGTTCTTTTTGTTATTGATTTTGTTTATGTAGTAGTGAATTGTGCATTGAGAACATCTTCTCGAACCTCACACTTCACCATTACATCATTCACCTCGATCAGGCCCATTGAAACACACATTCGCCAAATTATCATCAAAACGTAGTGTTATTAAATCATTGTTAATTCTACGCCTCGATTTCTGTTGTATATAAAAAGAGAAAGGGAGGAGAGCGGTTATTCCATTCTTCCACCAGCACAACAACTGAATGTGTGTTTGACATAATTTGGGGGGGGCTCGACCGGGATGCTGAAATCTAGGACATTGTGATACACACGTTCAGTGTTGGGTTTACGCTAGCTCCTTTGGTTTCAAGCGGGCAGGTTGGCGGGCATCAAGTAGTCATCCAGGTAACTGGACAGATCTGGTGCAGCATGTGCTAAATTATATTTCTTTTCCAGCCCTATTTGCTTCCGGAAATTTTCTTTTTTTTTTCTTTTTTTTTTTTTAAATTTAATTCTCAAATATATACATATCATACACATTTGACATATACATTTTCCACAGTATAGCAAGAGTGTTATGGGCGGGGTAGACGTGTGGGTTGCTTTAGCTGGTAGATTATATTATATTCTATAAGCAACACTCGCGCTCCTCGTAACGCACGCCCTCACCCATAAACATGCGGGAAAACCAAGGAACAATTTCTACAATTTAATGTAACACTTTATGGGGTCAATTAACAACATTTAGTCAATCAAGAAAAGAGAACTTATTCTTCAATCAATTTGATAATTAGCTCCGAGCCCCCACCTTGGTTCTTCCCACAGTTCCGAAAGTATATAGTAAGTCCCACCACTTATCCCCCAAAAAAGATCAAAATACGAAAAGAAATGGATGAACGCCCCACCCCACACAAAATCAACAAATATCATAGCAAGACATAGAGAATATTTGCCTCACCTTAGGTTTCGGAAGGGAGAGGGGGGGTGGTCTCACACAAACACACACACACACACACACACACACACACACACACACACACACACACACACACACGCTCGAACTCGGCTAAGCTCACACAGTTCTCAATGTCTGTGGGGGCGCCGTCCCACTTCTTGCCGCTTACTGTCGTCGCGATGTCCTTGCTGGCACGGACTTTACACCCTCACACCTGAGGATGAAGGCGAGGGGTTGACCTACGAAGTTTCTGCTGGCCTACCCCTGCCCACTTGTTAGTCCTGGAGTCTCAGCCGGGTGCCGGTTTCCCGTCGGGGCCGCACTTCGCCCCCCCCCCCCCCCCCCCCCCCCCCCAGCCTCTCAGGTTGTCGTCGGCGCCGGACGTCCGCCAGGGATGCCCCCCTCTTCGGCTCCCTCGCTCGCTGGAGCCTCGGCAGTACAGTGGGCCTATTAAACTTTGCCCAAGTCTCTGGTCACTCCGCCCCACTGGACCGTCCTGTGGGGGTCTCCTATGTACTGCCGACACACACCGACACTTCGCCGTGGGTCACGCCTGACTGGGAGTGTGCTACGCACAGGAATCTCAGGGCACTGCCGCCGACTCCTCTCTCACACCTGACACCCAAAGTTCCTTCACCGGAGATTCACGGAAGTCACACGGATGACGGGAATCTAGGAACGCTTGGTGACAGTCTCCTAAATCCCCACTGGTTGCATGTCCCAGGCAAACACTACAAGCAGGGTAGACCCAAACCTTAACGAGATTTGGGTTGGCCTTTCCCCCCGTCGGATCTCGTCACAGTCACAGACACCTCTGTTCCCTGTCTCAGAGAGCTGCTGTGATTCTGCCATATGGGTCTCGCTCTCGTGGTCTCCTCGTGAGTCCACAGAGTTCACACTTCTCCTGAGTCTCAGGCCTCTCCTTGGTGTTGTACCTTGCTTGAGAGCGGTGAACGAGAGCGCAGTTGTCTTCTTCTCCTCGCTAACTTATAACATGTCATATATCACACACACTCGGGGGACACACCCCCTCAGCTTCATGCATAGTAGCTCTATTGGCTAGCACATCTCTGTCCAATACCCTGTCTCAACCAACCAACATCCAGCCAGCCCCCCCCCCCCCCCCCCCTACTCATACACAGGCACACATTTCGTATGTAGCTCTAAGTGAAAACCACCAGGCTAATCACCCCCGTCAGATTTTAAGGAAGGCACTGGCATCCGACCACATGGAGTTAACTGGGGAGGATAAACGGGAGGAGTTCTACCCTAGTCTTAATTAGGGACAGTCAATGACTGTTCCAGACCCCTACTCCAAACCCCCCCAACCCGGGATCCCACTGCGTGTTGACCACGGCACCAAGACCCATGGGGTGAGAAAGGCGGAAAAAACACGGGACAGGGGAGATAACTCTAACCCACGGACCAGGGAGGGTCAAAGAGCGTCTAGGATTGCCTGCCCCTTTGGCGGTCGGGCTGACACGATCTCTCCAACCGGCCAACACAAAACGCGCCAGCTCTTCGGAGGGTCGACCTCCTCTGTGATCCCCAACTCAAAGGCTGGCCCCGACCTATGTCCAGACAAGCCCCGTTTGTTCTCCAAGGGATAGGGGGCCCCACCCCCCTAACAAGCGCTTATTCATGTGCCCATATGGTCAGCGGCAGAGTACCAGCCCCCTGACAGTGCACCACCCTGATCGGCGGTCGCTGATCATGACAAAGAGTATACAGATAATATATCAATGCTAGAAAAGTATGTTGTTTCAAATGCACATTCAAAGACATGTCAATTCAAATATTATGAGAATTTTTTTTAAGAAAAAAAAAACTTGAGAATGGAGACTGGGATTACGGAGATGCGTATCAGATTGAGATTTGTGTTGTTATTGTCGATTTTTTTAAGTATTTGTGTGTAAAAAATCATCGGCATGTAATTGTACCATACAGCATCAAACCTGTTTTGATCATTGTTGACTTAAGCATTATAGAGTTCGATTTTGAATCTGCAGCTCAGCTGGCTCTGAAAAACTGAAGCATTTGGCCTATGTCTTTCGATCTTACACCTGTAAATATAAGAATTAGCAACCCATAATAAGAAAGCCAAAAATTGTCTCTGTTTGCATGTGTTTGTCGACTCCAAAGATAACAATCTCGCGTGTAATTTAATGGTAAGCGAGTTTCGGCATTTTTCGTTAAATAAATGTTCAACCTCTTTCCAAAAGGTTTGAACGTAATGCACATCCATAAAAAAGTGTTGGACTGAATCTCTCTCTTCAATGCAGATTGTGCAGTTCGTTGTGTTTGTCAGGCCTCTGGCATTTAAAAACAATATTTGTGCTAATAATTCTGTGAAAAATTCTAATTTGAAGCCATTTCAATTTTACACATCTTTAATTTTGTGGACATGGGTAAATACCTTATTCCAAGAAACTTCAGAATTAAGTTTTTGTAGCCATTGAGAGCAACAGTTTGGCTTACGCTCATCTTGAGTAAAAAGTTGGCTTGCACTCATCTTGAGTAAAAATTTCATAGTATCGTTTAGCTCTTTTGTTTCTTACATAATAATATTAAAAGCGCTCGGCATGTTCTGAACTGTGCTTACATTATTATTATCAGGTTTTATTCCAGTTTTCTTTATGAATTCTTTCATTGAGGAAATCCATCCACAGTATGAGACCAAATCTATAGTGTAATCATCATTAGTCATGAATTCTTCAAAGCTCTATAAATTGTCCATTTTCCTTCAGAAAATGTTTTATTGCATACTTTCCTTTTTCAATTTTTTGTTTGTTTGTTTTGTTTAATTATCTCATTTCCTGTTTTTATCTTGTCGTTTATAAAAAAAAAAACAGGTTCAGCTAGAAGTTCATTAATGTTTGTGGTGTCACACAAAGACAGAATTCCCTATAGGCTATAAAGGTGTCTCCAAAACAAATTAGAGCTCATGTATCCTGTACCAAATACTGGCCCATAATTTTCAATTTTTTTTGCTGAATGAATACATTTTCGTAACAATGCTTTTCATTTGTGATTTTAAGGTTTTTTTTTTTATCCATAAAAGTTTCAAAGCATTAATATATTTTTTGATGTCGGGTATAATTAAGCCACCTTGCTTTATAGTTTTTAATTGTTGTTTTCCTGCTTATTCTATCTTGTTTACCATTCCACACAAAGTTAAAACACATCTTTTGAAGTTTTTGAATTAAGAGATCAGGTGGGTTGCGTAACAAAATCCAGAGGTGTATGAGCTTAGATAGAATGAGGGACTTTAGAACAGCAACTCTTCCAACTGGTGTTGTACTTCGTTGGGACCAAATTTTGAATAATGTTTTAACTTCCGAAAATTTATCATCATAATTCATGTTTTCACATTCTCTCAAGTCTTGAGTAAACCAAACACACCGAGTATTTTGGATTGAGAAGGGTTCCATATGATTTTTAGTTGAGGACAGTAATTTTTCTTGGAGTTTTTATGACATCCTAGCCATATTGCTTGCGTTTTTTCGCTGTTCATGAGGAGCCCTGAAACTCTTTCAAACATGGTAAGTACAGACTTCAACATAAGTTAAGGACCACTTGCAATCTGTCTGACAAATGCAACACGCGTAAAACCAAAAATGTTTCATGTGTACATATATTTAATTGCAACCCTTGTGAATCAAATTAAAGCAATTTCATTCGGATTGCTTAATATTTTTGCAATGATAAAGCAATGTAAAGAGACACACCCTGGGAAAAGAAAATCCACAAACATGTTTCTTTAATCTGTTCAAAAACGGATGTGTCCACCCGCGCAGCAACACAATCGAGACAGCGCTGCCTCATGGAGTTGATAGTGTTTGCGATGATGGCCTGGGGTATGTTTTCCCACTCATGTCGCAGGACGTGCAGCAGCTGTTCCTGATTAACTGGACGTGGGCGGTTTGCATGGACTCGCCAGCCAAGTTCTCCCCAGATGTTCTCAATTGGATTGAGATCTGGACTATTTGCAGGCCATGCCATCCTGGTGATCCCAGCTTCCTGAATGAAAGTGTTGACAGCCTCGCAGCAGAGTGGTGTGGCGTTGTCATCCTGGAGGACAGCTTGGGGTCCGATCTGCTGGAGGGTCGCTGTGACCAGAGGCTGTAAGATCTCCTGCAGGTAGCGCTGTCCATTGAGCCCTCCACATGGTAGAGAGGAGTCCTGTAGTGTCGGCTGATGCCTCCCCAAACCATAATGGAGCCACCTCCAAAAACAGCTGCGTCCTGGATAGCATCATCTTGCAGCTGCTCCTGTGGGCGCCACCACACCCTGATGCGGCCGTCTTTGGGGCTCACCATGAAGCGCGATTCGTCAGTGAAAAAGACATGGCCCCAATGAGCACGAGTCCACCTCAAAATGGTCCTGGCACCAAGCAAGTCGGCGTGCCCCGTGATCTGCAGTCAGCATAGGCTTCTTCACGGACACCTGGAACGTAAGGCGGCGGGCATGTAGGCGACGCCGAGTGGTCTGCCC